>JAWZTD010029103.1:0-45578 GCA_035221335.1 Echites panduratus
CAGCGTCTAGATCTGAGAGATCTACTGTTTTTGCTGATCAACATTGAAAAGGTATGTTTTTCTTTCAATTCGGTTTTTACATAATGTACATAGACCCTGGATCGGAATTGTGAAATTTTATTTTCCTCTGCTTTCGTGTACATAATTCCCAACAGTTAGATACAAGCAACAATTGGAATCCTTCTGCTTTTGAGTTAGTAGATTTCTAGCAGGGGATGCTCCTCATACACATCTCGGATCCACAACCAGGCTCTACACCTGTTTGGCATGATCCCTCAAAGATGCTTGGTAGGAAGAAGAAGCAAACTTCCCAGTTTGCCTTTGTGTTCTATGACATGGGTTTGTTGATGCATTGCCGGGTTGGTTGCACCCATGTATTGATCATATCGAGGATGTAAGTGCAGATGGTCATTGTGGTTTCCGGGCTGTAGCGGGGTTAGTTAGATAAGGAGATAAAAGTTGGGTAAAGGTTCAGAGCTTGGTAGTGAGATGGATGCACATAATGATCTCTATTTTTGGTGACAGATTCATTGAGATAAGAAACTCATTGGATTGCTTTGACTCCATTTGATAGGTGGATGATACAGTCGGACACAACCCTTGTCATAGCCACAGTATATGAATGCACAGTTTGCTTCTTCTCTCATACAATATGTCTTACTTTCCTTCCTCTATGACAGGTAGCAATGGCAAGTGGGCTGGGTCGGCTAGCCAACCAGCTCGGCTCGGCCCGTTGTAACCCAAACCCGTGATGGAACAGTTGAATAGTAACATGAACCGCCCAACCCAGCCAGCCCATCCTAGTCCGCCCTGTTCGGTTTCTGTTGGTTTTCAAACCCGTCAGACCCACCCCGTTGCCATTGCTAATGATAGGTTTCCGGAGCATCACCATTTGGGCATGAGATTGGTATTGGTTTCTTCAATCGAAACCATTGTGTGAAGGTGTTCATGAAGCCGAATTCAATCATACCACGCATTCATAGAGCATGGTATGAGTTCCACACACCTAATGTTTCGGGTTGGGATAGCCAGTATACAGATCGCATTGCCTACTATGATACGATGTCAAGCACAGGGCAAGATTCAACCAACATGGTGGAGTTTATAGATAGTGAAGGGGACCTCTAGTGTATTTTGTACTTACCATTTTGTATTTCATATTTTTTGTCACCAAAATTTGATATATATATATATATATATTTGGAAGTGTAATTTTCGTACTTGGCATTTGTTGAATTAGAATGAAAATATGTTAATGAAACTTCACTGTAGAATTGTGTGATGTCAGGATTTCGATCCTAAATTACCGATTGCTTTGTATAAAAGTCAACCACAAATCGCCGAAATATTGTAACATTTTCGGCAATCTATGACTGAAACTTTTCAATATTTTCGGCACATCATTGCTGACTAACTTGAGGTTTTTTGGCCATTGGTTGCCGATTTTCTCACCGAACTTATGTATCATTAGAACTTATATTTTCCTCTTTTAATTTAAAAATATGGATTTGATAAAAGCAAGCATCAGCTAACATATGAATCCCACAATTAATAATTTGTTAAATGATAAAATGTTTTTGTGATTCATTATAATCATTAAATGATAATGTTAATTATCTAATGTAATTCTTGGTAGTATGCTGGTGTAAAATATTAACATCTTTCCATTTAGTAAAATTGAATTGAATGGTTTTTTTATTTTTGTATGTTACTGTCTAGTGTATTTTATACTTACCATTTTGTATTTCATATATTTTGAGATTTCAAATCTCTAGTGTATTTGAGATTTCCATATGAAGACAGTATTGAATTATTTCGGCCATAAATTGCCAAAATTTTAGTTATTTGTTGCCGACTTTCTGAACAATAATCGTCAGTAGATGGTTGACTTTAATGTTGATGCGTCAGCTATTTGTGGCCGAATTTTTGTTAGATTTTCAGCACCCTATGGCCGAATTTTTAAAATTTTTTGGCACCCTATTGCCAAATGTTTGCAACATTTTCGACACCCTATGACCTAAAGTTCGAGAAAATTTTTGCATAATATGTCTTACATTTTTTTACATTTCCCAACGATAAATTTTCAACATAAAGTCTATAACAACCTGCTCACAAATACAACAAAATATATCAAATAGCATATGCATTACATCTACAACAAAAACTGTAAATTCATTTCAATTAGTGTAATACAATCATGTTGGAGCTTCTTGGTCCAATCACCTATACGACAATAGTATATAAGTAACAATCTATTACAACACTTTTTTGTTAATGAAGGTACAACCAATACACAAGATATCTGAGAGGCCCAATGTTCTAAAGCCAATATTGCCAACATGCTGAATTTCTAGAGCAGGGTCATCTTTTGGAACCACATGATTCGGGTCGGGAACATAATCTAATGATGATGTGATGTCGACAAGGTGCTCCATTAAATACGATGAAGGATGATGAGTGTGATGCTATGGTCTGCTCCTAACATCTCGATCAAGCCGAAGAAACCTCATCTAATATTGGAGATTATCAGCTGTCATGATATATGGAGCATCATGTTGCAAGCTACTTGAAGCGTGAGCAGGAGCAGACCTTTGAACCGGGTGCTGCACAAGTGGATGTGAGACTCTTCGGTACCATGTAAAATACCCACACTGTGTTTCAAGACCGGTTCTCACTACCATCTGGGTCCTTCATGTAGAAACATAGGGACCATGTGCCACACCCAGTTCCTCAAATTGTTCGAAACCAAATTCATCAATGCTATCTTCTCAGGTGTTATAAGTTCTTTCACTGACTTGATGGCAACCCGCTCACAAGGCCCAAGAATCCCTTGAATGAACCCGAACTGCCTGAGTACTCGATCTGGGTGATACCCCTCGAGGAACTCCATGAAGCACAGAGTTCCACAATAGAAGCTGATATCCTGGAGTGGATGATGTTGTCGACAGTCATCATAAGGAGTCCATTCAATTTGATTCGCATGAGTTAACATCGATCTAAAAGGGTAATGTTATAGACTTAAACAAACATATAACATAATAAACTAACATATTACATAAGTAAACTGTCAATTATGCATTCCTGAAAAAAAACATATGAGGCAGCAGATAAACAAACATACTACATAAGTAATATAACATATAAGATAAGAAACTGTCAAATATATCATTATCAAACAGAAATATAACATAACTAAACAAAAATATAACATAATTGAGCAAACATGTGAGTTAACTTACACTCTAATAATCCATGGCATCCAGTTGTTCCCGGATTGCCCTGAGCCTATCAATACTATCTCCAAAGGGAACCCTAGGCTCGTGAAACTTGTATGCAGGAGCATGCACAACCCTCTGATTCTATATCCACTCCTAAAGTAAAGATATTGGAACGGTGAAATGCTTACACCTTCGTTGACACCCGGATCCTAATTG
Organism: Echites panduratus; assembly: GCA_035221335.1. Taxonomy (NCBI): domain Eukaryota; kingdom Viridiplantae; phylum Streptophyta; class Magnoliopsida; order Gentianales; family Apocynaceae; genus Echites; species Echites panduratus. The sequence goes on from JAWZTD010029103.1 coordinate 3,435, forward strand.
CATATATAAATGTGTTAACACTTCTGCAAACCAAGCATAAGTATGTATATAGTGCAGGTTTGTTAACAAATGCAACAAATTGCAGTTCACTCTTGTGCAAGTTTTATTGGAGAAGACTGTACAACCTAGGAAATAAAGAATTTAGGCCCGAAAACAAGCATGTGTCCTATCATTCGTGTCATCGTCATCAAAGTGAGTATATCGATCTCTAAGCCACTTCAATCTTACCAAGGATGCACCAGTCTTCTTGCCCTCAGCTCTTCCCTTGCATCCTCCAAGCTGCATCCCAATAGCCTAACAAGTAAGTTCTCTCAACTGGTCCTGTCCAAGTGGAATACATAAGGCACGTCCGAAAACGGGGATACCATAAATACATGCCACATCATCTAACATGAAGGTCATCTCTCCCCACGGCATATGAAATGTATTAGTCTCTGCATGCTACCTCTCCACAAATGCTGATACTAATACTCTATTCACATGTCGATAGAGACATCTCGTGAATAGGGCCAAGCCACGGCCCTCCAGGAGTGTATGAAACCTGATCCGGTACTATCTATCTCACTCGATATCCCATTTCTCCAATTGCTCGTGGTGATGTAAACACTTCAACGGATCCCTTTCCCGCATTTCATGTTTATTGAAAAGTTAGTCAAGTTTCTTAACCACAAATGATTTGCACATCATCATCACTTTAAACAAATTTCCATATCATCATAACTTTAAAGTGTTCATTGTTGCCTTCCTGTCCCAAATATATCTTGCAACGTGGGTTGCAAATTGGCTAAGCAAGGACCCATCTTTTGGGCCTCCAAGAAATGGTGCCGATACAATAATCTCCTCCTCCTCCTTTATGTCATTGATATCCGCATCTACTTCAACTTGTGATGGAATGTCATCCTCCTGAAGCTCCACATGAGGATCTGAGAACACGTCATCATAATGTACGTTATGAAAATCAATATCCTCCACCTGCTGTGCAGAAGATGACATTACCTCAACTGCATTATGACTATGACGATTAGATGTCGTAGGCGCTTCCCTAACAATCCTTAGTACCCTACGCATGATCTAGTATAACAAAAAAAACAAAATACTTATAATATAGTTTAGTAATAAAGTTCTACAAAAATGAATACAATAATGTATGTATGTATAGTATTCTGTCAAGTTCACGGTACGAAACAAGAAAAGTTACCATAAAAGCTAACAATAGGAAGCTTAATCGTACCTTTTCTCCATTCTAACGTTCAAGTATCCCTTTAATAGTACAAAAACATGTAAATTATGTAATGTACATCCCACCTAGGAAGCTTAATATGAATCCTAACCTACACTAATAAAAGGCTCTAAACATTTGTCACTTCAATCCTACTTTATGCTTGGAAGAGATTATTTTTCACCATACTTATCTAAACTAAGGTAAAAAAAAAATCATAATAATATTATCAAATATATCAATATCTCAACAAAGATTTTACAAAGCATTCTCATAAACTAATAAAATTCAAATAATTTACTCACAAAAAAAGGAGAAATAAGGAAAATCATTATGAAAAAGAAAAAATCATGATTATATTATGCATTAGTGGATTTTCTTTTGAAATTCCCTATTCCAATCCATTCAATATTTACAATTTCTGAAAATTGATCCTACTAATATGGAATATACGACAACATTTACAAAAATTGCAAAAAAAAAAAAAAAATACAAAACTCATATACATTGATGGATTTTCTTTTGAAATTTCCTATTCCAATCCATTCAATATGCACCATTGCTGAAAAATGAATCCTACTAATATGGAATATACAACAACATTTACAAAAATTGTAAAAAAAAAAAAGCAAAAGCAAAACAAAACAAAAGTCATATACATTAATGGATTTTCTTTTGTAATTCCCTATTCCAATCCATTCAATATGCACTATTTATGAAAAATCAATCATATTAATATGGAATATACAACAACATTTACAAAAATTACAAAAAAAATCAAAACTCATGTACATTAATGGATTTTCTTTTGAAATTCCCTATTCCAATCCATTCAATATGCACCAATTATGAACAATCAATCATACTAATATGGAATATACAACAACATTTACAATAATTGCAAAAAAAAAAAAAATTCAAATCTCACTTTTTTTTTCAGGTTGTTGTCTGCGGTAAGCGGTGGTGGCTTAAGCTGGCTATCGGCAGCGAGCAGTTGGTGGCACTTCAGGCGGTCAGTTGCTGGAGCAGGTAGAAGAGAAGCTACATCGGCTGGGAGGAGAAGAAGATAGTGGGGAGGGAGATCTGAAAAGAAAAAAGGGAAGGAGAAAGAGGAAGGGGATGTGTACAAATCATGGATATTTTTGACAAATACGGGATCTTTGTAAATCATTTTTGGATGTATGTTTATAAAGGGATGTGTGGATATAGGGTTTTGTAGTGCAAACATCAGCTCCCTTTATATATAAGTAAAGCAATTTCTCGAACTTGAAAACAAAATCACTTTTTTTCATTCATTTTGAAATTTGAGGCATCCCACTTCATTTTCATAAATAATTTTTAATTAAAAATAAATTATATATAACAAATTTTAGAGAAAAGTTTAATTAATATCTTTTCGTTTTCAAAAAAATCTATCTATTATATATATATATATATATTATATAATTGGATTATCTACTATTATTTAAGTGAACTCTTAATGTATTATATATTATATATTGTTTAAGTAGGTTTTCAGTTCGTAATCTTTTTCCAAAGAATCTATCTATTATATATCGAAAGATTGGTACTTTTATTTTTATGAGTTTGGTACAAAACATTTTTCTTTAGTTTTTTAATCCTCCATCTTCTTTTATTTTGGTAATTCTGGTAGCTTTTGATTTTTTTTTTTAATTTTTTGGCACTGAATCTTTTTTTAAAAAAACATGTTTTAAAAGTTTTTTTAACTGATTTGAGAGAGACAAAAAAGAAAATTCACTTTTTTTTTAAGGATTTGAATCCTGGTCGACCTGACCCAAATCATTATTCTATCATGTCCATTTTTGTTCCATTTCTGTTAAAAAACAAAAGGTAATAAATAGTAAGTAACCCATTTCTGTCCTAACAAATAGTAAGAAAGCCATTTCTATCAAAAAAACAAAGCTTTCACTGGAGAAATTGAATAAGCTAATTTGAATGGGTTTCCACCGGCGATGGAGATTATCATCACTATTGTTGAAATGAGACAAATTTAGACCAACTAATGTTATCAACCTGCTCAGCTACAATCGATTTTGTACCTTTTTGTGTTTTGATCTGTTATTGAGCTTTAAAAAAAAACTAATGTTGAAGCTTGTATAGGAAGCTTTTGACTTTTTAAGAGTTTGTTTTTATCTCATCATGAGTCTGGTTAATTATATTTTTTATTAGTTAAACAAATTTAAATGAGCCTTTTCTTTCACTTATTTAATCTTAACTGACTTTTCTTGCAATTAGTTTCTTTTTTTAATATTTCTTTGTTTGGATTTTTGTTGTAATGAGCTACATATTTTTAATTCTTAATAAGATACAGTAAGGAAAATGTTTTTATTAAGTCCAATAAATTATTTAAAATTTAATTGAATGATAATTAATAATTTTTTTTAAAAAAATTAAGAGATGTCTAATAAATCTTTTGATTTTATGACAAAATAACATATATACTAATAAAAATTTTTCAAAAACTATGGAATCAATTTTATCACAAAATAGTATAATATGTATATATATACTAAAATTTTTTTTTTAAATTAAGAAAGGTCCATTAACCCCCATGACATCCACGTAAATCCCACCTCTTTACGACAGTCCTGAGACTCAACAGATATTATAGGCGTCGGATAGCTGTGAAGTTTTTGTAGTTCATCTCTCTTTTTTTTTTTTTTGCTTTAAATTCCCAAGTTTTGACCTTTCGTTTTCTCTCCTCAACGTCTTTCTCCCTCAAAGGAGACACAAAAACAAGACAATTGTGACTTTTGAGTTGGGCAGCTATCATAGCACTAGTCTCTCTTCTTTTTTAAGTTTCATTCAGGTACTATTCTTTTCTTCATTTTGTTTGCATTTTTAAAACATGTTACTAAACAGAACAGCCTGCAATCAAATATGCAGATGCTTGAAAAAGAAAATTATAATTTTGTCTGAGCTGTCATTTTTGTGGTATTTTGACACAACCACTTGATTTATTTAATGGTTAAATACATTGAGATGGATGAATGGTTGTATTAACTAAGTCATTTAAAATCTGGGAGCCACCAACTTGATTGAAATTCTACACTAGGAAACAATTTCAATGTCTAGCAGAACAAACACTTCCACGAGGGTGGTATAGTTAATAGTTTCCTGACTGAGGCCTCTGTATTCGTATCTTGTTATCAACTTTATTATCATCACTATCGTTGCCTCTTCAAAGTTACAGTCCAAAGTCGCTGATGCTTCACTGACACCATCCCCCTCTCCTCCGATGCTGACGACTCAGGTTCCAATTTTCCCTAAACTTGCAGTTACGTTAGCAAAGCCGATCAAGCACTGTGATTGTGATGACAGAGACGCAGTGGAAGCTATTAAGCTTGAGCCGGAGGTTTTTCAGTATACTTCTAGTAATTTCATTAGTAATGGTCTAAATCATTCCAAAACCAAGGTTTTTGAGGCTAATGGAGACTTCGTTGATGTGAATGACTCTGTTAAACTTGAGTCAGAGATGTTCAAGTATCTCGCTAATAATGTTGTTCTAGATGATTATGAAACTAAGGTTTTTGAAGTTGATAAGAGCTTTGTTGATATAAATGCTGTTGTTGCATCGAAGGAGCTAGATATGAACAATTACTGCGAATAGGTTGGTGACCAAATCTTCACAATCTCCATCAATGAGGAAACCAATTGAAATCAGCATCTTCACCTTTCTCAAATGAAAGCTTTGTTCTTGGGCAGAAACGGGTTTCTCACTAGTCGTTAGGGAATGGTTTTGGATTTAGGTTGACTTGCATCTAAATCCTTTTCAATTTTTTTTGTTCCTCTCAAACTAGTTAAAAACTTCCAAAAACATGTTTTTTTAAATTTGGATCAATTGTGTAAAAAAAAAAAAACGGATTGAGTACAAAAAAAAAAAAAATTCAAAATGGACCAAAGTTGCCAAAATTGAAAAGGTGAAGGATAAAAAATACTAAAAAAAAAAGGTTTTTGATCAAACTTGAAAAAATAAAAAATGTGAGGGGACAAAAGTACAAATCTTTCATTATATTATATTATTAAAGTAGGTTGTTAACGAACTATCTCAAATATCTTTATCTTCTTCAAATGTGATGAATATATACATTTTCAACTTCTCTTCATCATCTATAATTATGATGAATATCTTCTTCTCTTTATATAACCCTTTTCTCAACAATTATTGCTTCATTGAATTGTCATACTTTGGGTTAAAACTCCAAATTCATTATTTTTTTGATTGAATATCTTTTAACAAATTTTTTCTTGATGCGATTCTATATATTGAAGTTCATAGGTTCAAGTTCTCAAGAACACACCATGAAAATTTCAGGAATTCATCAAAAGGTTTAATAGCTAGTTAGATTGACCTTTTGAAGTAAATCCTCATCAACCCATCTCTTGATTTGGTAGACTATTCAATACCCTAATCCAAAAAATTGAAAACCCTTTGTGCAGCCCCTCAAGAACCCTAAAAAGAGCCTCTTAAGAACTCACAAGAAGAATAAGTTTGAACTTCTCATCTAACTTGGAAAACTGAAACACATGTGTTTGTATTCTCTAAAATTCTTCCATCACAATACAAATAAAAGAGTATTTGTAGGCTAAGTTTGAAAGAAAAACTAATGGTTTAAGTTAGAGGTGTTATGAAAATTTCCTAATTAAAAACAAGCTGACTAAATTTATTATGCACTACGGGACAGGTGCACCAAACAACCATGTTCCTTCATCATTTCCTCTCCATTTTACTTGTATTTCATGATGCCATCTTGATGGCTTCTTTCTACACTCCCTTGGCATCATCGTGCTTGATTTTTGGCTTATTTGAAGTGACATTCCATAGTTTTAAAGTTTCAACATCTTCATCAGGATTGGTCCTTTCAAATATGTCTTCAAAATCAAGTTGATCTTCTTTCCTTTGTAGAAATGTTATTAAAGCTTTCTTTATTTTTGAAGCCCTTGTTCTTGTAATAGGTCCATGAGGCATTGAAGTTGCTTGATCCTTACCATTCCCACTCTCCTCAAATGGATTTGTCTTTGAATCTTCTCCATCTACATCAAAGAAAGAAAGATCACTAATTTGAATGTAGGGCTAACATTATACTTACCTCGTAAATCAACTTTGTAAGCATTATCATTGATCTTTTCAATGATTTGAAATGACCTTCTCCTCTGGGATCAATTATGGTCTTTCTAGATTGTGGAAATCTTTCCTTCCTTAAGTGTATCCAAACCCAATCTTCAACTTCAAAAGTCACCTTCTTTCTACCTTTGTTGTGATATTGAGCAAATCTTTGGTTTTGCAATTGAATATTCTCCTTTGCCTAAGTGTGTAATTGCTTGACCAAATCAGCCATTTTCTTTCCATCTAAGCTTTGCACTTCATTTGAAGGTAGAAGAGTTAAATCTAGAGGAGTTAAAGGATTAAAACCATATACCAGTTCAAAAGGAGAAAAATGAGTAGAAGACCTATTATAAGCAAATTCAATAAATGGCAAACAATCTTCCAAAGACTTTAAGTTCCTTTTAATTATGGCTCTTAATATAGTTCCTAAAGTCCTATTAACTACCTCAGTTTGTCCATTCGTTTGAGGATGACATGTAGTAGAAAACAACAATTTCGTTCCCAATTTTCCCCATAAAACTTTCCAAAAGAAGTTTAGAAATTTTGTGTCCCAATCACTCACAATAGTTCTAGGAATTCCATGTAGTCTAACCACTTCTTTAAAGAACAAATTTGCAACGTTAATAGCATCATCAACTTTAGAACATGCAATGAAGTGTGCCATCTTTGAAAATCTATCAACCACAAGAATGGAATCCTTACCTCTCCTAGTCCTAGGTAAACCAATCATAAAATCCATAGAAAACGTAGGCTATTAAATATGCGGCTTAATAGTAAAACCCTTTTGGCAATAGATATATTATTCTAAATAGTCACTATTAAGATATTATTGTTGAAACAATAATAAATTAAGAATAGTATATAATCTGACTGATGATCATGTTTCACTGATCATGAATATGGGATATTCAAGTCAGAACATAAATACATGTTAGAGAACGATGTATGGACGTGACCCATAATGAGAATTGCTACGTGGATTATGTCATAAGTAATTCTCATCTTTATAGTCATATTTAAGTCTCTCGACCTGATTTCATCATGAATTTTTATGTGAGGAATTCTATGTCTTGACCTAGTCTAACGTTATCTTTAAAGGGATAAGAATATAGGCTTTAGTTGGACATAGTATGAATCATAGAGAGAAATGTGAATGAAAAAAGATGGGATTTGTCCCACTCATTTCGAGTGAAATATTCTTTGGGCCCTTTTGATGATTTAAACTGAGAAAAGCATGGTCATGCTTGAATGAACTAGTAAATTGTTATTAGTATCATTTGTTTAGACAGTTCAATCAGCGATCAAGAAACAAATGATTAAGTTGTATAAGGATGACTTAATCCATGCCTTATGCTTAATCCGGATATTGTGTGACAAAGGGACTGAATATTAGACTTTAAAATAGGTTAAAATCAAACTAATGATTTTATTTAACTTGGGTAGTTATAATATCTTGTTAGACCCCGCTTATGACTTGTGGTCTTAAGCTTGCTGCCAATGTTAATTAAACCTACAGGGTCACACACTTAAGCAAGTAATCACAGGCTTTTAATTCATATTGAATTATGACTTCAATTGAATTGACGGATTTTCTTTTAATAGGATTTTAAACGGAAATTAAAATCACGTTTTGATGAGGTCAATGATTTTCGAAATTATTTTCGATTATAATTACATTTTCTAATTGTAGGAAATTTGTAATACAAATATAAAAATTGAACAGAAGCTAGGGTTAGGGTTTGTATCCTATTTGATACTAAGAAAGAAACCCTAACCGTCACCTCCTTTCTTCCCTCTTAAATATAGACTAGGTGATGATCACTGGGCGATGCCCGATGGAGTTTTTCATTTTATCTTCTAAACTCATTATTTTGTCAATTATTTTGTCATTCAATATGGTCATTTTCTACTAATCATGGTACTTATTATTTCAAGAAGAAAATATAATACTCTACATTGGAAACATATTATCTACTTAAACTTGAGGAGTCCAAATTAAATAATAACTAATCATATATGCACAATATTTAGAATTAAAAATACAGGTACAGATTGAAAGATCTAATATGAAATCTACATTCTCTAATATATAGAAGATGAACTCTAAAGCTTTACTTTCTTCCCCAATATAATTATGAAAATTGATAGGCAAAGAATGACATAAACTACAGAAATTCCTTTTTCTTTATTCCTAAAGAGTATAAGTTGAATTCTTAGGTTTTAGCCATTAGGACAATTCCAACTGTAAATCGTTAGGGGATGAATCACAGGCATTTCGCAAACTCATGGTTTGACAGAGATATATTCACATTTCGGGCACATATGTTTCAAGCATTTTAGTTGTACAAGAGTCCTAATTAATAAGTTTTCTAATAATAACAATAAGATATATATTAATCTAAAAAAATAACATAATTTGGACCTTTCATTGTTTACATTTTTTTTGCTTATAATCTGCATCATCTTAGCTTTCTTATTCAGTCAAAGATTCAAATTCTCATAACCACTTTGTGTGTTTCCTGAAACCATTTCTGAAATACTAGTCATGTCTAGGCTAGTCAGTTTCAGAAGATATAGTTGCAAAATGATAACCTTGAAGGTATCAGAAGCAGAATGTGTACAAGATAAAGCAAAGAATGTACCAAATATGGATAATCAATTAATAGTTCTCTACAATGTCCGAACAGTACAAAAAAAAGGACACATAATAAATAAAAGCATTCATACTAACAATCCATGAATCTATAAATATAGGGCAATGCAATAGAATACTATAAGCTCAAATTATAGAGAGCACCTATTAAAACTTTAATGGTCAAAGATAACCGTCAAAGATAAAATCAATTGTCTTTTAAAAAAAATTCTGTTGCAACATTTGCCCTCTGGACAACTGAAGCATCCCTGCTAAACTCAAGAAGGGTCCAGTGTATTGATTCAGCTTTAGAAAGACGGATTTCAATTTTTGTCAACAAAACTTCTTATATGCATTTTGTTGACAAAACTTCTGTTTGTGATGATAGAAAATACCAAACCCAAAAGGAGATTAGCGACATGTGTCCAAAAATAGAACCAGCAAGTATTCAAAAATAACTTTTGAACTATAATATGCATGATTATGGCATGCAGGACACGACATGGAACATATCACTCAAAGATAAAAATGATAAAGAGCTTCAGAAGACAATAGTTATCACACACCTTCCCAAATAACCAAGGTTGAAATGTATAAGCATCTTTGCCAGGTACATCAATGGAAACACTAAGCTGAAACCAACAGAAGGGAAATAATTATGATAAATCCTCTTCTCTAACAAAGCTTTTTAGGCACCCTACCCACTATTTATAGTTATTAATACTGAAAATGAATTAACATACTATTTGTTCACCGAAATCAACTGTGACATTTTTCACTGGAATATCCTTCTCTAAAATGGTTACAACAACTTCTTCCGGCTTCTGATAAAATTCATGCTTGCAAATGTATTCTCATTAAGCAAACCAAATCACAAAAACACAAAAAAAAAACCATGTCCATGAAGGCTTTTAATGTCAGTAAATATAGAAAAAAGAACTTATGAACTTCAGAGAAACTTATAAAAGACATAAAATGTGGAATAACCCTAACTATAGAGACTTCATAATAAATTTCCAATACTCAGATATTGACAGGTATTATGTTAAGGCTAATGGAAACCTGTATTTAGGTTTGGTAGATGATACTGTCGTAACTTGCTTGGATACTTTAATAGCTGGTTCAGCATCTTTTGGCGTCGCAGCCTTCATAGTACTTATTTGAGCATCTTTTGATTGCTTAGGCAACTCTCTTGTCTCCTCTGAGCACATGCACAAAAATCGAGTGAATGTAATAAAAGGAAATCATTTATTTAATTCATTTTCCCATCTAATAAGATTCATGAAAAAAAAAGAGTAGCCAGGGACTACTCTCCCCTACACAACTTACACCCCCCACCTGATGAAAAGAAAAAAAAAATTTACCTTTGTCTTGATGGCAGGGGCTGTATTTTCTAACCCTCCCTCTTCAAAGTTTTATATTTGAAGTGTTGGAAAATTGGCATTAAAATTATAGGAAGTGAATGAGAAAATTGTTTCTCAACGTATCACTCCTGGAATACTTGATAGATTTATTGTCTCGATTTGATACTGGGGAAAATCTAAAAGTTTCATGAAGAATTTAAATGGTTATTTGGAAATTCCAAATAGATTCCTCGAGAATCCAAATGGTTGTACGGAATTCTAAATAACGTCATCAAAATTCTAAAAGGTTACTTAGAAATTCTAAGTAATTTAATGCCTTTCTTCTAATCCTCTACTTCCTTAGTCTATAAATAGGGCCTTCCTATTCGATTTTAGAAGAGAAGAAAAATCATCAGAAAATCAGTTTTCTCTCTATTCTTTCATTGCATAAAATATTTTGATATTGTTCTTCAACCAACTTGTTCGAGTTCGCTGGGTGAAGAATCTTGTGCTAACTTTTTCATCGTGTCCATTGTATCCTGGAAGACAGACGTCCATTTCAACCTCGAGCACAAGGACTGGGGGGACGAATTTGTTTTAAAGAGATTGTGTTGAACACAAGCCTCAGATAATTCTTTCTTATCATATTTCATTTATCTTTTGTTGTTTTTGCCTTTTGAATACATATCTCCTATTTCTATTACTATTTATAACATTAAGATTATACACAATTCAAGATTCTTAAGGCTCAGTTTGGATACATCATCCGTTTGGATGATGAATTCCAATTCCATAAAATTCCGTAAAATGCACCTTTAAATTGGAGTTCATTTTTTGTTCGAAAACGAAAATTTTTTTTAGAAACCAAATTAAAACATCTATTTAAGTTGGGATGAATCAATTTTTTTTTGTTTTTGAACGAAAAACGAACACCAATTGACACTTATATTTTACGTGTTGATGGATGGAGAATTGAGGTGGAGAATGGAGAATGCAAACAGAGCCTTAATCTCTTAACATTGGAATTGGGAAATGTAAACATACTGTGTATTCAAGGAGCATTCATCAAAGTAGAAAATTAAATCAAAAGTCTCCAGACCAAATATAAGCATCACTACAAATATTTCATCCATTCTCTACAAAAATCAGAAGCCCATTTCCCACGTAATCTAAATACCTGCAATCCACTCACTACATTCTTTGATCAAATTAGTGAATCTAGTAGTATCTCCAGATGCAAAAGAGCGTCCAAAGCTATCTTGGCAGTCTGGCATTCCTCAAGCTTTGTACAAGCCAAACTGAAAGCAGGAGGAGACAAATATCATAACAATTCATCAGTACAACTGTACAAATATAATAGCCTCAGAAACAGAATCATATATTAAGACCTAAGCATACAAATTTATCAAATAGAGGTATAAAAGGAACATCAATAACTCACGTTTACAAAGTATATCAATGCCCAGCTTTTTCATCCATCAAGACTTATAAAATCATGAGGAATTTACCATCACCACGGTATACTCCACCCCCTAAAAAAACTAATAAAATAAAATAATCAACAAATAAAAGAAGGGAAATAAAAGGTGAAGTAAACATATGGCTCAATGCTAAGTAACCAATTGAATACAACATCAAGTCCTTATGTATCTAGAAAGTTAAAAGAATATCCTGTCTGTAAAGTGACTTGAAGTATGAAGCATGGGGTTGCAAAGAGTAAACATCATAAACTACTCACCCCTTACGACAGTATGCTTTGGGCATTGAAGGATCCATATCAATTGCCATGTTTACATCTGCAATAGCTTCTATTCAATAGAATGCATAGCAATATATCAAAAACATACAAAGAGGTTAGAAAGTTCGAACTTATGACAGAACAGATAATCTAGTATCTACAAGGAGTCATATATTACAAAAATTCTGGACTTTCACCAAAAAACAATTAACTAATTTAGATAAGATTAATCTATTGCCAACATATAACCTAACTCAGTAATTGACAAGAACCCTTGAAATGCAGTCAAGATGGATTAATATATTTTATAAACTAAACGTAGATACTTGATCAATATTTTTTTAGAGCACCCCGTAATTTTGAGCACAGTTACTTAGCATTCCATACCATTTTAGTAAATATATATTTATTTATATACATATATGAAACCTCACAAATAAAACCCACAAGTAGACCCGAATTTGCAGTAACATGAAATCTATTATCAAATCCTTCTAAATGCACTGAACATGCCAATTCAAATTCTTAAAAAAGAAAGCTTTTTGAGAACTGATTCAAGTGGTTCTTCTACAGACTCTTTCTTCAACTTGCCAGTGACAACATTCTCGCTTGATGCATCCTGCAAGATAGAACAAGCAGAAATAATTACATTCAACAAAAACCTGTAATGATAAACAAGAACAGAAAAAACATGTTCTTCCTTTAACGGTGGTGCAGAGGAGGAGGAGGAGGAGGAGGAGTATCGGTATAGGAGTGAAGGAAAAAAAAACAGGTGATGATGATGATAAATAAATAAATTGGGGGTTCTTATTGGAGCAGCACGTGAGAAGAGGACAACCACAGCAAGCCACTTTTATATATTACCTAATTACCTAATAAAATAAAAAGGATTAAAGCATATAAATATACCATACCACCTTGGTCCTTGGATTAGACGACATAAAGCATCTGACTCATTTAGGGTGATTAGCAGTTGGCGTTTTCTTATTTAATTCTCTCGCCTTTAATTTTCCTTTATTATTATTATTATTATTATTATTATTATTATTATTATTATTATTATTATTATTACATCAACAAATGGACTTTCCTTTGAATAATATTAAAAAAAACCACGAAGATTATTTAAATCACTTGTCAAAATTTGAATCCAAGGTATATGAGAATTTTTACATCCACCAATACTCTCAAAGCTAATTTTCACTTAATATTTATTTATAATACCTTAAAATTTGACATGCAATGAACATTTATAAATAGTAACTCAATTTGCGCATAAGATTTTCTATAACATCTCTTACACCATCAATCATAATATTCTTTGTATCTAGAAAATCAAATACTCATAGATTTTAAATTTAATTTATAAAATATTTTTTAAAAAATAATTAAAAGAAGATATATATATATCTATTTGCAATCTTTTAAATACCACTTAAGTAAATCTTAACTGCTTATTTCGTTTTTAATTATTATAGTTTAATGGCTAAATATTAAAAAATATATCAGCATTACCCCTTAAAAATGTTATATAAAAGTATTGGAGACAATGTTCAACTCAGGCTTGTATTCGTGCTCATTGACACCAACAACAAACATGGGTGCATCCTTGCAAGGAGCAGAAATGACAACCTTCTTTGCACCACATTATTCATATTAAAAATATTTGTCAATTATATCTCCTTTCTATGAATATTAAGTCCAATTAGAAACATACTACACAATTAAATCAAGTAAAATCACATAGATTACTAAGAATAGATTTCCAAATATCCAAAAATACAAGCTACTTCAGAATCAACATACTAGGAAATGTAATAAGGATGACATAGTTAAGATCGGAGTATATAGAAAGGAGACAGTGAAAACCTTCAAGTGGGCAGCAGCCTTATCCTTGTCTGTGAAAACTCCATTAGACTCAACAACGTATTTAGCTCCAGCCTCATCCCAGGGATCTCTTCAAGGTCCTGAAACAAATACAAATTTACTTAAATTTATAATAAAAAAAATTCTAATCAGATCCAGAACCTAGACAGTGATAGTGATTAAAATAAACAAGATATGCACCTGCATCTAAACACGTTAACAGCCGTCTCGCCAAAGAGAAGAGTCTTCTCATCTTGGACCTTAACGTCCTGATGCTTCCATTGTCCGTGAAGACTATCATAGTTGAACATGTATGTCTGCCAACATTTTTCATCACCAAAATCACAATCCTAATACATATCAGTTAAGTTGAAGATAAACAAACCTCAAATCAATAAATTCTTCGATATCACAAAACTAAAACCAAACAAGTGAGAAAACTACTAAGTAAAGTAACTTTACCATGTATTTAGTCTAGATAAAGGGATCATTAACAGCAACTATCTTAACATAATCCCTCTGAAGAATGACTCTAGCAACGAAATGGCCAATTCTTCCAAATCCTATTACAAAAGCCAAAAGCATCCATGGATTCTCGTTCAGAACAAGGAAACAACAACAAATCTAAAACCTATAAATCAATAGAAAGTCCATATCGACTTCCTAGAAAATTTAACAAGAACATGAGGAACATACCGTTGATTCAGATAAAACAATAGAGGGATTGTAAGAGAACACAGTAAGAAAAGAGAAGAGAAGAACATTCTGGAAAACTACAAAAGAGGAAGAGAGGGAGAAAGAAAAGAAGAAAAGGGAAAAAAAAGGGGGAAATTACCATAAAAAATTGGGAGTCATCAAGTGAGCAGCACCTGAAGAGGACGACCACACCAAAGGACATCAAGCCACTTTTACTATATGTATAAAAAGAAAGGAGTAGCTAGTGCTTCTTAACACACAACCTATTTTGATAGGAAGAAAACTCTAGCTACCTCCATCTTCTCTTCTCTCTAGATTTCTACCATCAACCTCTCAAGCTTCTAAATACCTGATTTAGAAGGCTCAAGGTTCTAGCAGATCGACTTCAACTCATTAGATCTTGTTGTGTGGATATCGGTAGAGGATTTCGTGTTTTACAGAGTCTTAGTTCAAGGATTTTGCTATTTCTGTTCACCGAAATAGAAAAGGTATGTTCTTCTCATCATTCAGTTTTACATAATGTACATTGACCCTGGATCGGGATTGTGAAAAAATTTTGATTTTCCGATGCTTTGTATTCATGAATCGCAATAATTTCTTCCATTAACCATAATTTCTCAATATAATAGGATATTTATAGAAATTCCAAAATAACCTAATTAGGGTATTGGATACTATGGGCCAAAAAACAATTAGCCATTATTACAAGAACTCTTTATTTATTTTTAATCCAAGTCAAATAATAATTAATCTTATGAATCAAAGTCCATATTAATTATAAGACCAATAAAAATAAATACTCACTCATTTATTTTATTTAAGCCAATCAATAATTAATCTTATGGACCTAGGTTCAAAATGATTATAAGATCAATAAAATAAATATCCATTCACTTATTTTATTTAAACCCATCAATAATTAATTTCATGGACATAAGTCCAAATTAATTATAAGACCAATAAAATAAATACCTACTCATTTATTTTATTTAAACCTATCAATAATTAATCTTCTGGTGTTAATTCCAAATTAATTATATGCCTAAATAAAATATATTATTTAATTTTAGTCAAGCAATAATTAATTCCAATGATTAGATAATCCTTAATTAATTATGAAAACTTCTTAGAATAAAATTAACTCGTCTTCACTTCCTATTTTAGAATGATACAAAATCCAGCATAAATAATAGGGATAGATCAAGGACCTTAAGACACAATGTTCTTGGCTTCACAAAATGACCAAAATACCCTTGCTATATTATAGCAATATACTTAGCCATTTTAAATATCTTCTAATATCACAATAAAAAGATGATGTACTCCAAGACATATTGTTGTAGAAACAGAAAGCCTGTTGAGATAGATCTCAACTCTTAGTCTTTGACTTATCTATGTAACACCCACTATTGAACCTAGGTCTTTCATACTATCACTATACTCAATGACATCTACCATCCTTAGGTATCTAGTTCTTGTACCAGTGAATCACAATGAATACTCATTGAAAGAATATTCAGTACAACAACAATTGTACTATCGAGGCATCAAGTTCAATGATCCAACTAAGAATAACACACAAGTAAGCGATTAACCTATCTCATAAATGAAATAGCATGGAGGCCCTATTGTATAGGTCTGTCTTAACTAACTAACTCCAAGTACATGACATACAAGGCTATTGATCTATGTTATGTGACCTCACCCATTGCATATCAAAGCATATGGACTTAGCTTTGCCAAACCACCAAACCATATTCATGTCATGAGAACGTGTCCAAGATATAGCATCAGTGATACTAGTTCTCTCTTATTTGAAAGTACCTTTAGAGAATAATCATTGAATGGTCCTATTCTACACATACAAAATGTGCTAACACAAATAGTCAGGGAGCACTACCCAATGACTAAAGGTAAGTCACCCTACTTCAAGGAGACTAATGTGTTATGACTTTTGTTCAACGGAATGCCCAATTCCATTAACCGGTCAAGAACTAATTCCTTATGATTTAAACTTTTGGTGATTTGTACGTTACTATATTGAACTTCCCAACACACATATCACCTATTTAAATCAGGTTGGGCCTTACTGCATGTTTTCTTATATGTATGAAATCATATATAAAAATTATAGTCTTTTGCATAATATTTCGGAATAAGATATTCTTTTTGGGCATAAATCCCAACAGGTTCATCAACATCTTCACACTCATTCTGACTACATGACTCCACAACTCCTTTTTCAATGATAATGGTATTTTATTTGGGCAATCATTAGCATAAAGTCCAAAACCATAACATTTAAAGAATTTAACATCTCTAGCTCTAGAAAGATGAAGTGGTGTCTTGCCTTTGTCCCCTAAAAGACCCCTTTTTGTCCACAACCTTAAGCTTGGTTTCTTCATCCTTGGTGGGTGTTTTTGCCACTCCAAGTTCCGTCTTTGGTCATGAATTTGCAGCTTTAGAAGAAGAGTTTAAATAGCTTAATGTACCAAAAGGTTTCCCATAGGATGACCTATTATTTTTTGTTTGTCTTTCAATCTTGATGGCCTTTTGTACCATTTCTTCCATATCTTCATATTGTTGCAACTCAAGAATGTCTCCAATCTTTTTGTTCAAGCCAAGTAGGAATCCAGCCATAGTGGCTTCGGGCTCCTCTCCCATAAGATTCCTCCTTATCATCGCCATCTCCATTTCTTTGTAGTTGGCATCAACACCTTTTGTTCCTTAGGTGAGAGTTTGTAATTTGTGATGAAGATCCATTTGGTAGTGTTTTGGAACAAATCTCTTTCTCCATTGCCTCTTCATTTCTTCCTAAGTCTCAATTTGATGTGATTCTTGCTTTTGTGAAGAAATCAAACAAACATACAAACCACACCAAGAAGAAATGATTTCATCTATGGTTTATTTTTGTATTAGTTTGAGTGATGTATGAAAAGGATTCTCATCAACCATCCTCTTGATTTGGAAGACTAATCAACACCTTAATTCCTTAGTAATTGATTGCCCTAGTGTAATTCTCTAAGAACCCTAGAAGAGTCTTGGAAGAATTTCACATAAAAGAAATAAGTCTTGTTCTAACACACAAATATGTAGAGAAATGTTTTTGATTATCAAGGAGTTGTATTTTCTTACAAGAAAGAGGCTTTTTATAGTGTTTTGGCTAGCCAAAACCTTAATACAAATGTTTAGCCATTTAATTGCACAAAAGAGCCCTTAACTATGCCAGAATTAAAATAACAACAAATGTAAAAACAAATCACTGTAGCAACTCTGTCACGATAGATCCCTTATCATTTTAGATGCTTTCTTGGTTGGAAATGTAGTTTATCCCCTCAATTGTGGATACATTCCCTAACTTCTTGATCACACATTCATTATCCAATTTGGTTGCTTCAAAAACTGACTTCAAAGTCAAGTTGTTTTTCTTTATCTTGGAGATATGTAACTAAAGCTTTACTTATCTTCGTTGCTCGTGCCCTATGTAATCGGTTCATGAGGTATTGATGGTGTTGGGTCTCCATCACAATTAGAGGTGCATTTTGTCGCCTTCTTGCTATTGCCAAATGATCCCACCAAACAATGACCATGAATCCCACAATTGTAAGCTTCAGTTTCTTCTCTTTCAAAAAAATGATGACATTGAATTCAAAGTTCTTTCCCAATCAAGGTAAGCATTAGGGTCATCTCCACCATAGAAAGGTGGCACCGTTGGCTTGATGCTTCCTATGTTCTTATCAATGTCATCCCCCCTTCTTTGCCTTCTTGGTCTTCCATCTTCAAATTCATCATCAACATATTGATTTTGAATGTTCCTTCTTCTTGGCTGTCCTCTTTGTTGAATTCCTATTCCCCTCCCTCTTTGAGGTTGATAATTCCTCACTTGAGGTTGAGTAGGTGTCTCAACATTATCTGTTTTTCTTTCCACCTGATCTGGTCTTGTATTAAGGTCCATTGACATTCTTTCCATCCTCTCCAAAATTGTTGCCATAATCACTTGATCAACTCTCATATTAGAAGCTTGAGATGAAGGAGATGCTTCTTTGTTCATGATGTACCTAGAATGTAAATCTCACCAAAATAGTAATAATATGTATAAACCTCACTTCACTTGTGTATCACTTGAACTTAATTTCTTTTACACACTCTAAGAATCTCACCACTCTTGCCCTTTACCCCTGTAACTCTTCTTTCAAGTTCTTAGTTGACTCACTAGAACAATGCAAACCACTTAGGACAAGATAAAAAGAAATCAACACAAATAATTCAATTATTCAATAAAGATCAACAATCATGAACCAAAGAGTTAAGAGAAAGGTCAACCAACACAAATCAAATGATAGAACACTTCGAATTCAAAGAATTAGATGATTCGCATTTTATCAAACACCTAGAGGTCAAAAAAACTTGTGATAAAAAATTTCTACAATACCAATTCAACATATCCAAGTCAATTGATCTGAATTTTGCATCAAACAATTTCAAATCAACTTCAATTCAGTCTCAAGTCTTTTTCAAACATCTATTGTTCAAATCACAAGAGATTTCACTTCAATTCATCAATTATAAACATTTTTTTCCTTCACTTTTGTCTAGAATTTTCAGTCTGTATAGCTATATTTTTGTCTTCAAATTTCTCTATTTTTTTGTTAGAATTTTGTGGCTGTATGAACTCTTTCTTTTTTTATTTTTCTTGTATAGGGATAGAAGAAGAAGAAGAAACACTTTACACCTTGAATCAACCCTCGTTTTTCACCTTAGGCTGGATCCACACAACATACATCACAAGAAGAAGACTAGGATAGGTGTAGAAGAACAATTCACAAAACAATCACTAGATCATGAGATTTCAAAGAAATCTCATGATCTTAGTACACAAGAAAGCAGTTAAAGATAGTCAAACCTTAAGATCAAGAACCATAGCTTTGATACCTAATTATATGATGTGATTCTGTATTGTTGAAGTTCATAGCTTCAAGTTCTCAAGAACACACCATGAAAATTTCAAAATTCATCAAAAGGTTTAATGGCTAGTTAGATTGACCTATGAAGAAAATCCTCATCAACCAATCTCTTGATTTGGTATACTATTCAATACCCTAACCAAAGTAACTAAAAGCCATTTGTGCAGCCCCTCAAGAAAGAACTCACCAAAAGAATAAGTTTGATCTTCTCAAACTTAGAAAACTGAAACTTATGTGTTCGTATTCTCCAAAAATTCTGCCATAACAATACCAATAAGAGAGTATTTAAAGTCTAAGTTTGAAAGAAAACCCAATGGTTTAAGTTAGGGGTGTTAAGAGATAAAAGACCAATTTAAATTGTCAAATTTCCTAATTAAAAACAAGCTGGCTGAATTTATTATGCACTGCTGGACAGGTGTACAAAACAACCATGTTCCTAAATCATTTCCACTCCATTTTACTTTTATTTCATGATGCCATCTTGATGGCTTCTTTCTACAGTCCCTTGGCATCTTCATGCTTGATTTTTGGCCCAATTGAAGTTACATTTCATAGCTTTAAAGTTTAAGCATCTTCATCAAGATTGGTCCTTTCAAATATGACTTCAAAATCAAGTTGATCTTCTTTCCGTATAGAAATGTGATTAAAGCCTTTTTCATCTTTGAAACCCTTGCTATTCTAATAGATCCATGAGGTATTGAAGGAGCTTGATCCCTATCATTTTTCTTCCTCCATAGCTTTGGAAGGAACATTGCATTGAATATTAGAAAAAAATAATGTCAATAAGGAAAAGTTTTGGGCTTCCCTTCTCCAACTTCCATCTTCATAAAACTCACTTTTATTCAATATTCATGATTATTGTTCATAAAGCTCTAACATCTTAAGATAAAAAACTTAAAATTCATTAGGTTTATATGAATATCTTTTAACAACTTTTTTTTGTTTACACTACAGAGCTTTTGGATGGAAAGTGTCATCGAAGATTAGAAGAAATATCACCAATAAGAAAAGGTTTTGGGTTTTGTGTGTCTTCTTTGTTATAAATGAGATCAAATTTGAACTTTTAAATTTTTATTGATTTTGTAGAGGGATTCAATCATGGAAAAATTACTCTATTGCTAGGCCCCCAATTTCATTTGCTCAATAACAATGAAAAGGTAAGTTAATGTATGGGAAGATGTTTTATCTATTATTAGTTAGTCATTCGTTAAAAAGAGTTCTTAAACTTTTAATATATTATATCCTCTAAAAAAATTAATTAACTCTTTATATAATTTTGTGAATCAAATTTTTTTGAAGAATATATCTATTTAACTTCTTGTCAAATATATTTTTCTACATTTCGAGACGAATTTAACCTTTTTACATTATCTTTTATATATATATATATATTTATATATATTTTGTACATTGAGCAGGTGCACATTCTAGTTTACTTAATTATACAGTTTTTTATGACTAATAAAATAAGTGGGTTAAATAATAAAAATACAAAAAACAAATCTTACAAAATTACTTTTCTGGGCTTTTCCATTCCAATATAATATAGTGGGTTTAAAATAAAATACAAAATTTATTATTAAATTTATAAATAACTTATTTTTTGAAAATACATTAGCGATCATCATAAATTACTCTCTCGGCATCCATTTGACTATCTACTAGGTGAAACTCCATGCAATGCTCGACCGGTATGCATTGTCACAAATATAATTAAGAATAATTGAATATAAATATTACATATTACAAAATATTTATTTAAATTAAACATAAAAAAGTACAAATTTTTTTAGGAGAATTTCACAAAAGTGATATTTGATTTAAGTTAATCATTTCAAATTATGTCTACAAATATAAGTTTGTAAAAAAAATGTCTAAGAGTGTATTTTTTTTGGACAACTATATCTATGCAAAATTCTCTCTGTACAAAAACTTACAGACTTTATAAATATTATGATTTGTTATTTTTAGTGTATGAGTTGTTTGTTATTGTATAATCCATACCGACATCAGATAACGATTGATCTTACTTTTATTCATCATATATTGCGATTGGGGTCAAACTTTGCTAAAGTGGCAAACAACAACAGTTGTGATCGGTAGGTTTTGAATTCGAGATATAACGAGAGTAGATGAGATATCACTGTTGATCCTTGAAAGGAGGGGTATAGGGTTTAGAGAGGGATGAATGTAAAAAAATATTAGAAAAATATATTGTGCTTGAAACTTATTAATCTATTGTAATAAATAACAAATAGTTATAATGTTTATTTCAATGAATGTTCTCTCATTAAATTATGTATTCTATTTGTTTAAAACTTAATTATTTTATATTTTATTTATTTTATATTTCATGATATGTAATTACAAAATTTGAAAAAAAAAATGATACATAATATTTGTAGTTTTTGATTTAGATACCTTTTTAGAGTCACATCTTTCTTAGAAAACATTGATATTAGAAAATGATTGACCTTACCTTTTATTAATTATGACATATCATGATTGAAAATTGTCGATGCTTGAGTTTAAATGATAAAAATGTTAAACAATTATAAATAATAATAAACAGTTATAACGAATATTTTAATTAATGCATACGTTAAATATTCAATGATCGATGACTATTTATATCTGCTCAATTATAACTTATATATTAATTTTTTTAATTTTTTATATGTTATTTATTTAGTATTTTATCAATAATGCATAAGGTATTTTTATTATCATAGTTTCTATGAGACAATCAATGGGAGAAATTTTTAGATAATTTATTCGAAACACCACTATAATAATTTTATTCTAGCAATAAACCTTACTTTCTCTTTCATAATTATCAAGACATAATAAGAGAGATATTTTCTGGAAATTTAAATTTTTTTTTAAAAAAATGAATTTTTAAAAAGAAACATAATATTTTCAATTAATTTATATTTATTTTTGACTTCTTTTTATCGATTTTGACTTTTGTGTCAATATGGTTAACTGTTGCACAAGCTGTCTATAACTGTTTTTGAATCTATTATTATTAGGTGCACGCATTTAAACATAATATACATTGTACTTAGCTCTGCTATCTTTTCCAACTGATGGAGATCAAGCTCCAGGATTACTGAATGGACCTATTGCAAGGGTACGAGTTTCGAAGATAAGGAAAGCTTTGGTATCATTTATTTAGCGAAAAGAAGAAATATTTGATTTTGAAGTTACTACAGAGATCAAAGCTTGAAAAATTCCATGAAGATAAGAAGCTTTGGAATGTGATAATAACTGAAAGGTTTGAACACTCAAATTAGACAATAACTCAGATTGCTTTCGTTTTCCTATTTTGTTTAGATTTTTAATTATTTTAGTTGGTTACTTTAAAGTTGATAAGAGTCCTATTATGACTTAGTTGGGTTTTAATTGTTTTAGTTTGTTACTACAAATAAAACTCCTACTAAGATTTGGTAATATTTAGAACAAGTCTTGGACTATAAATACATCCTTTCTTTATAACTTTTTACAATTCATTATTCAATACAAGATATTTTTTTCTCTTTATGAGAGTAAATTCCCTCAAGATCAAAATTGATCTTTTGTGAGAATTTCGCACAGAACTTTTTAGGGTTCTTGAGAGACTTTCTTAAGAGACTTACTACTACTTTGGTTTGGGGTGTAGGGAGTTTTTATAAACTTGTAGATTAGTTAGAGTTATTACATAATTCTTGGTCAATCTATTCCAAACATGAATCATTGACGAATTTGTAGGAATTAGATTTCAAATTGAAATGTTCTTTAGGGTTAGGCATAGATTTGAGAAATTTCAACCTTGAGGATAGTATCAGTCACCTCCCATCCAGTCGAATCACACTCGATTTTGGCTGGAGACCTAAGACTAGCTGAAGTAACACTAGCCTTGACCAAGCTCACATCGTTAGGTGGGAAATATTCATATTTGAAAAGTCAATTTTTTTAAGTAATCATTATTATACACTTTATATAAATTGGCTAAGGTTTACTGTAGATGGACATCATCCTCCCACATGCAGCTCGCGTGAAGAACCCTTTTTTTATATTATTATATTATATATATATTTTTATTTATGGCAGGTCACATCATCTGCTGCAGCTACAGTTTCTTCTCATAAAATTTTTTTTTTACATCTCTGATGTGTCTCCGAATGTTCTTGAAGGAGAGGACAAACAGTGATTTTTTACACTTCTATATATATATATATATATATATATGTTCTTATATAAAAGAGAAGAGAATAGTTATATTCTTTTAGAAACGGATTGCATTCTTCATTCATTCATTCATTTTTTTTTTTTTCTGTCCAGGTTGGTTTTCCTTCCTTCATTCCTCCGTGCTTTATCTTTTTTTATTTTGTTGTTTTGACAATTTTTTTCTTTTTTTTCTTTTGTGTGCCTCTACAGAGTGACCAAAAAAATCAAATAAGAAAAGGTAAAATATGTATGTTTTTCAGTAAAATATGTATGGTTTTTTTAGTGCTGGAATAAGGAAAAAATTCATGTTTTTGGGCCTCAGTTTTGATCTTCTTTTTTTTTTCTTTTTTTATTTTGTTGTTTTCACGATCTTCTTTTTTGTGTGTTCCTACAGAGTCAAAGAAAAAATCAAATATTTTGGAGAAAAAAGAAGAGGTAAAATATGTATATTTTTTTTTACTGATGGAATAAGAAAGAAATGCATGTTCTTGAGCTTTGGTTTGCGTTCTTATGTTTACTATTTTCTTCCTCTTCTGCTTCTTCATTTAATATAAAGGTTGTATTCAATATGTATGGTTTTTTTAGTGTTGGAATAAGAAAAAAAATTCTTGTTTTTGGGCCTCGTCTTGATATTCTTTTTTTATTTTGTTGTTGTTACGATCTTCTTTTTTGTCTGTTCCTACAGAGTCAAAGAAAAAATCAAATATTTTGGTGTAAAAAGAAGAGGTAAAATATGTATATATATATATATATATTTACTGATGGAATAAGAAAACAATGCATGTTCTTGGGCTTCGGTTTGCATTCTTATATTTACTGTTTTCTTCCTCTTCTGCTTCTTCATATAATATAAAGGATGTATTCCCAAAAAAAAAAAAAATTCCATCTTCAAGAAATGCTCTCCAGAAAGAATTTATGGTTAGGGAATTATTCCTGTTATACTTCGCAATAAAAACATTTCCCGATCAAGCTTTCAGGAAAAGTTTTCATCGATTCTTCCACTTCTTCTTCATTCAGTATAATAATAATAATAATACATTGCACCAAAGAAGGTTGCATTCCAAGAGTTAATTTAATATTTAAGAATTGTTCCTGTTATACTTTGACAAAATACATTTCCCGAGGAAGCTTCTGTCTTTCTTGAGAAATGCTCCCCAATAAGAATTTAACCATAAAAAAAGGACTCATTCCAAAAAAAAAAATTCACATCTTCGGAAAATGCTCTCCCGAAAGACTTTATTGTTCAGGAATTACTACTGTTGTACTTGGACAAAAAAATTACCCAAACAAACTTTCGGGAAATGTTTTCCTTCGGTCTTCCTTTTCTTCTTCATTCATTATGATAATAATAATAATATACTAACAATATATTGCACCGAAGAAAGTTGCATTCCAGAAAACAAATTCTATCTTGAAGAAAAAAAAAATTTCTTTCCAATAGTTAATTTAATGTTTAGGAATCGTTCTTGTTGTACTTCGCCAAAAAAGTTTTATCTTGCGGGAAATGTTTTTCACCAAAGAAGGTTGCATTCTGCAAAATAAATTTAGTCTTGATTTTTCTTCGGGAAATTCTCTCCAAGAGTTAAGAGGAGAGGGGAAGAAAAACTGAGCAACATATAATAAAATCTGTAAGAAAAAATAATGAGAAGCAGAATTTAAACAACTGTTCCTGTGGTGCTTGAAAAAAAAAATTAAACAGAATCTTTTTATAAGTTTAGGAGGGAGAAAAAACAAAATAAAAAAGGATAAGGTCAAAGAAACCTGAAAGAACAATTCATGTTTATTGTTTCTTCGGGGAAGGAATAGAGAAGCAGGATGAGAAAATAATGATATCTACAAAAAAAAGAAGAAGAAGAAAAAGAAAAAATCCAGTAAAAAAAGATTAAAGATTTCCTTTCGGGAATTGGCCTTCTCTTTTCAGGATTTATCTACTACTCTGCTTCCCGAAGGGGAAATTGTATTCTACTCCTTCCCGAAAGGAAGGAAGGATAGCATCCGAAAAAAAAAAGATAAAATGAAAGATTTCCTGTCAAATTTATTATATATATTCAGGAGATGCTCCTTTTCCCTTTCGGGAAAACAACGAAAAAGCTAAATATGAAAATTATATTTTTTCAGGGAAATTTTTTTCTTCTGCCTCCGGAAAGAACAAGAGAAGAAATGTAGTAAAAGATTGCATTTCGGTAAAAACAAGAAAAATTGAAACAAAGATTAGAAGAGAGATTCTGTGTAGAAATTTTGTTTGCAAAATTAGTGTTGTTCTTGTTCGGGAATAGGAAAAAGAAGCAAAATAGTAATATTAGAAAATATTAATAGAAAAGCAAATAAAAGATGGAGGAAAAAAAAGAAGGGTGGCGGAAAGAAGATGTCATTTCCTGGAGACAAGAACGGGAAGGATATTGTTGTTTATTCTTTTTTTATTTTTTTCTCTTCTTTTAGTTATTTATTCTCCCTATTTGTATACTAAATTAAATTATTTTATTTTATAACTAGGAAGTTTTGTTCTTGGGAGGTTTTGTTGTGTACAGATTATATAAAGTTGTAATTGTGAAATGGATAAAAATGCAAGGCGTCTTCAGCGTTATGCTCAAATGACTCATGAGAAAAAGGCTGAGGTCCTTCGTCGCAGGAGGGAAGTTCGAGCTGACAGGAGAAAATTCCTCGGTCCCTCTTTATCATTTGCTGGCCATTCAGAGAGAGGGGAGGAATCAGGGCTTGAACAATTACTTGTTGCTTTTTGTGAAAGTAGCGATTCAGCTCCTTGTTTGCCTGCCCGGAGCTTGTCTTGCAGGCCTTCGGCTTCTTGTTCTCATAGAGTTCCGAAAGTCCCAGGGGAAGCATTGGTCCTTCCTAAAGCTGTAGATTGTGAATTCTGTGGGGCTTTGCGGTTCCATTTGGAGCCTATAAACTTTTGCTGCTCAGGGGGACAAGTGTCGCTTTCTTCTTGGCCAATGCCTTATTCTCTTAAGAGATATTTTATTGAGGCTGACGACTAGAGTGTTGTGGTAGCAAGAGGTTTCTTGACATGACTTCTAATTAACACATACAAAGCTGCAGAATCTAAGATATTGTATCCCTCCATTGGAAACATTGCATCCAGCTCTTCATCAGCCAATTTACAATTTCTGTCCTACTACTTCCATATAGTAGTTTACCTCTGTAATAGTTCCTACACTTTAACTCTCATGATTCAACCCATGCTCTACAATTTCCACCGAGGATTTTTATTCTTGTGGGTAATCATTTTTTTTCAACGATATCAGGTTTTCGGATGCTGTGATCAGCTTCGAGCAGGGTATCAGGTTTTCAAATTCTGTGAAAACTTTTTGATTTCATTAGAAGTCTTCAAGTGTAGCATAACAGCCTGCTATTTGATCCTCATACTTCAGTTTTCAGTCTGCTACATGACCCTCATATTTCAGCTTTGAATTTGTTACTATCTCTCAATTTCATTCCCAATTTAGGGATTATATAAATGTTCCAAATATATTGAAGAGAGAGATACCAGGAAATAAATTTTCAGAAGAAGGATAATGAATTGAATATTCATTTATCAAAAGGTGTTCGTTATCCAGGTTACAAAGTTAGCGTTACAAGAATGAGATCAGACAACTTTGCTAATCTATTCTTCTGCCATATTAGTGTCATGATGGGCATTGTGAAACTTCTCCTTCAAAGTCTTCATCTTCTCCTTCAGAGTCTTGATCTCTACTTTCTTAGCCTTCATCTTGCTTTTCAGTTTTGGAATCTTGTTGGTTTGCTTTTCAAGCTTGGATATTTTATCTTCTGCTTTTTTGGCATCAGCAATCAACTTACCAGTAATGCAGATGTAGTTGTTCTCTTTGACAACAAATGAAGTGTACAGGTTCTTCAAGTCAGCCTCAAGCTTTTCAGCAGTGTCATTGCCTGTCAGGACTGGTATTTTCAGACCTGACTGAGCAGTTACCTTCTGCTCCAAAACAGCTTTCTCAGCTTGGAGTTCTCATTTTTCTTTTTCTAGATCCTTTATTGAACCCTCCAAGCTGCTCTTAAGAATCCTGAAAGATTCTAAAGACTCTTCTAAGTTCCTACACTTGACAGCTTCAAAGTCCTTAGCCTCGTGCAGGAACTCAAGCTGCTGCTCTAACTCTACTATCTTCTGGCTTTGGCTTTAAAGTTGACCATCCAGATTTTGTCTCTTTTATTCCAGGTTGTCTACTTTTATCAGGAGATTTGCGTTGTCCTTCATCAACTTTACATTTTCTTTCTTCAACCCAGCAAACTCCTAATCCATCCTTTCATAGTGCATAGACATCCCTGTACATATGGCATCATTTTGCAAAAAACGGAAAGATGATATGTTATACGAGTACATATCATGAAATATCATATTACATACAAGAAAGATATCTTACTATAAGACTGACAACAGACAACAACTTTGAAAGTCCCTAATTCCCCAAACCTAAAAGTACTTTGGCATTGTCAATCAGTTTGCTGCTTTTAATTCTTGAATCCCAGAACTTTGTAAAGTCAGCAGCAAACGACAGCAATTCCTCAGCAAACTCAGCTGGTTGACCAGATTCAGTAGGGGCAGGCTGATGTCTTTTAGGAACACTTCCTTCCACATCTGGGATCATTTCCTTCTCTCTCCTTTTTAATGATTCAGTATTAGGTTCCTTTGAAACATCAGTCTCTTCAACAATCTTTTTGCCCGTAGGGTCAGCAGCTGCAAATGGATGAGGAATTTGCTCCTCAAAATGTCTGCTGGGCACTTCTTCCCTCAGATCAGGAATCAAAGGCACCTCACCTTCCATATTGCTTGAGTGCTGAGAAGCTTGCTTCTCAGCTTCTGATTCACTCCCAAAGACATCCTTAATAATTTGAGCTTCATGCTCAGGATCATCTTCAGGATTTCCATTACCACTCTCTTCTGGAATGATTAGTGTGGCAGCAGGACCCTGAGGATTATCTTCAAGGCCTTCGGGATTTTCTTTCTCCTCAGGATTTGAGGTCCCAATTACCTCAATCCTCTCAACAGCTTCTGAGGTTCCAACCCCCTCAGACCTCTCAGCAGCTTTTGAGGCTGCACTGTCCTCAAGCCTCACATTCCTCTGCCATTTAGCAGGAAAGAAATGCCCTTTAGGTGACCTCATCCTTAAAGGTTGAAAGTCAAGAATAGGCCTGGGGCTGTCACTCGATGAGGACATTTGAGATGAGGAGGTTCGAATCAGCACCCTGCCCCTCTTGCTTCTCCTATGCACTAGAGGTGCATCCGAAGAGAATGAATCTTCAGAGTTACCCTCCACTCTTGCTTCAGCAATAGAAGTTTCAGGATTTGTCTCCAGGTCAGCAGTGGGAACTTCAGCTTCAGCAACCTCAGCAATTGGAGACTCAGCTCTAGCCCTCCTGGTCCTCTTCCTTTGCTGTTGGGGAACAGAATGGTTTGATGATGAGGAGGCCCTTGCAGATGTCCTGGCAAGTGTTCTGCTTGGTGCAATAGAAGCTGCAAACGCTAACGGTTCTCTTGTGGAATTTTAGAAAACTGATGTTTGTAAAACAGCAAATTATCATCAGAATACAAATATTTTACAATCCTGAAGGATTGACAAATGACAAGCAGAAAGCAGTTGTCACCCAGAAGCAAGTTGGTACTCAGTTGAGTAATGGGGCTCAATCCAGCCCACCCCAGAATTGACTTTTTCCGAGGCTTGTCTCTAAGCTCCAACATATTCAGATGACTTTGCAATTTGGATATATGGATGGGGGCGATGATGTTTTCAACAGGATCTTCATTATAAGGATGGGTAAGGGTTTGAACTGGAAATAATATTTGGGCTTCAGGTGCATCATTATTGAAACGAATGGATAGAAACTTGTCTTTCCATTATTTGTTGGAAATAGGGTATTTTTTAAAGAATTTAATTTTCTGCTTGATAATGAAGAAACCATTGCTTTCTGTGCGAGTGGTGAAAGAAATTGAGAAAAAGTACCTAAAGAGTTCTAAATAGTAGGGAACCCCAGCCCTACAACATATGAGAATGAACCCGATGATCATTCTGATAGCATTTGGTCCCAACTGCCAGAGGGGAATGGACCAGAACTGAAGAATGTCAATGATTAGAGGGTGAAGGGGAAACCTCAAACCTGACTTCAAACAGATTTTATGAACAAAGATCTCTAGTTCGTCACTATTGTCATTGAGGACCGTGGAACTATTGGGGACTGATATGGAATAGCCCTGGGGGATGTGATACTGATGTGCAGTTTCTTCAAACTTAATCTCTGGAAACGTTGATTTTGTGAAGGAGACTCAGAAACCATTCTTATCAAAATCAGCGAAGTCGGGTTCATCTTGATTTGTGCACGAGTAGGAGTACCTTGTTATTTGGAATTGTTTAGGTATTATTCCACTGTGTCTTTTACTACTGGAAGCGAGAGCAGTGGATTTTTCATGCTCAGACAGAGGCAGAAATTCTTCAAGAAGTACCCCACTTCTAACAAATTTTTGAAGGTTCATCTCGGGGTTGGAGTCCCTGAACTGCAGATATTATTCCCAGCTCAGACTTTAATACATCCTTTCAATGAAAAACCTAGCCAAGAGTTTGTTTCGAACAGTTATGTTGCAGCATTGAAAGCCATCTAGGGCTCCTCGAGCTTTCTGAGAAGCCTTTCAATGAAAGAATCCTTGGTTGGGCAGGTATAAGTCCTACAAATGAAAAGAATCTTAGACTTCTCAACAGTAAGTATATATGTACTTTTTCCTTCTTTACTATTCTATCTTCTTGATTTAAGTGCCAGTGTACTTCGTATACAGATATTGATCTTGCTAAATTTTACAAGACAAGCAACTCTATCGGAACCTCGGAAGAGAGAAGAAATGCACCTCCTCTCCCTCCTATTAAGAACTGAAAGAGAAAAATATTGCCAGTGATGCTCAGAATGTTGTGGAAACAAGAATAGTATCGATTCCAGGGGTTCAGTCACAGAGTAGCTCGTCCGGTTCATCCGAAATCCCTTTCGTCAGGAGACAAAAGACAAGAGCAACCAATAATGAGTATTCATCCTCTCCTCTGGTTGATCAAGACATGGACCAAGTTTTGGATGCATGTCGTTTAACAACTACATCTGCTGATTGTGATGTTAGAACTTAAAATCCTCTCCCAAGTACATGCAATCAGGATTCCAACATTTCACAGATCCATCATGCTCAAGAAACTGCAGATCCTAGGAAAGTAACAAATATTCATACTTCCAACAAGACTACGTCGCACGACAATGATCATCTGCCTCATGCAGACTACCTCAGAGAATCTTCTACTCCAAATGTTCCATAAATAGTTATTGATAACATCGAAGAATCCAATAAAGTCAATGATACTCTAACATCTGCAGAGCCTTATCTTCCTACTACCCCTATCTCTGAAGATGAAAACCAGACAGTTTGCATAATGAGATCCCTCATCAAGTAGCTCTTCATTTGAATATTAATAACAGGCCTATTGAAAGAGGCAATCGTCTACAGTAAAATCCTAATGAGCATATCAATCACATCTCTGATAAATTTGGTCATCCTGAAGCAACCCCCACCACAAATGATAATAGTACCGCTGCTCAGGAATTATTAACCTTCACAACTCAGTTTGTCAACTTCTGGAACACCGGAGCAAACCAATACAGAATAATAGATGACGCTGCTATCTTAGCTTCTTTTTCAGATAATGAATTTTCCAGTCTAATTCTAGCCTTTGAATCCATGGTACATAACATTAAACTCATTTTCATATTCTTATTATTTTTTTTATGAAGTATTTTTTAATCTTGTTTTTTTGTTAAATTTGTCTGTGGTTCTCAAAATAGGTTGGATCAGTTTATTCAGCACTTTCTCTACACTTTAGCCAATGCGGAAAAAGCAAAGCAACAATTGATGCTGAAAATAAAGCTTTAAAAGCTGAGATTGATTGTTTGAATATACAAAAACCTATATTTGATGAAGAGAGAAAGAACAGTGAATCCGAAAAAACTAATCTCCTCAACCACATTGAAGAACTGCAGTAGATCAGAAAAAGCTATGAAATCCTCTTTGCCAACCAGGATCGACAAATTAGCAAATTGGAGCAACAGCTTCAATTACATGAAGAATCCAGAAAGACTTTAGAAGAAAAACTCAAGTCCATTTCTTCATACAATTTACCCATCATATCACAAATTGACTCTCTAGACAAAATGGAAGCTCAACTAAAGCATCTATTTCTTATTTTGCTGTGAAAGAAACCAATTACATATCCATTATCAGCAAATTCATGACTGATATTCAAAAGGCTAAAGACAAATATCTTCATTAGAGAATGAGCTGAGAAAGATTCCTCCGTTGAAAAAGAAAATTAAGTCCAAAAATCAGAGATCAAAGACTTGAAGAACCAAAAACCAACTACATATGTAAAAGATTAACACTCCATCAGTTGGAAATAGCCATGAATGGCAATTGTAGATGTATAAAAATTCTTCTTTTTGTACACAATTGTAACTATTCAAGATGTAATTCAAATTTCCAAACAGAATTTCTTGTCAGACTTAGTTGATGAAATCAGAAGTAACACACATCACTGAGATGAGTCTTACACATGCATAACATAAAGGTTAAACCCAAAACATTTCTGGAAGCTGATCTTCTTTTTAAAAAGGGAGTGGTTGGAAAAAAAGGAAATCTTCAAAAACTAGATAAACAATGGGAAAGGCCATATATTGTTCTGGAAGCAAGAGAAAATAGAAATTATATTCGTGCTGATTTGAACGGTAATAAACATCTTAGCACATTGCATACTTATAACTTCAAAAAAAAGTTTTCTTTATGACAGATCAGTTTGGTTTTTTTTTTTTTTTTTTTCTGCTTATATCATCAATAATATGTACTTCAACATTTTCCTTGTGATTACTTAGCTTTTGAACTCTGTCTTGCATCTCTATCTTCTTCATGTTACAAAGTTTAAGCTGTGATAGAATTGTGGTATGACTGGAACTCTTGAATAAGAATATCCATTACTTCCTACATAAAATAATTAGCACGCAGATCATTTTTTCAAGAAACTTCAACACTAAATAAAAGCTTTCAATATAATATGCTGACGCAGCTGCAGTAAAGATTCCTACATAAAATACCATAATCAACTTTGTATCATTTTGCTTGACAATTTGATACCTGTGTAATTAGCTTGCAATTACTTCTTACTTTGCCACAATTTTATTCTAAACTCACATTTCATTCAAATCTTTAGGCAAACAAATCTCCAACAAAATGCAACATATTAGAGATTTATGTATGCATAAATATTTTTTTTTTCATCAGCAAACTCAAAGTTACAAAAAACTAAAAAAAGTTCTCTAGTCTATTCTCGTGAAATGTTACTGTCTTGGCCTGCATTATCAATCTTCTCCTTCAGAGAATTAATCTCTTTCTTAAAAGCTTTGATTTCTGCTTTCTTGCTCTTGATTTTGCTTTTCAATTTTGGGATCCTGTTGCTTTGGTCTTCAAGCTTGGTTATTTTTTTTCCAGCTTTTTAAGCATCAGAAACCAGTTTTGTCATAATGCAGATGTAATTATTTTCTTTAACAGCAAAAGAAGAATACAAATTCTTCAGTTCAACTTCTAACTTTTCAACACTGTCATTCCCTGTTAAAACTGGAATATTATATCCAGACTAAGCCTTCAGTTTTTGCTCCAAAGCAGCCTTTTCAGTTTGGAGATCTTCTTTCTCTCTTTCCAGATCTCGTACAGATGTCTCCAGATTACTTTTTAGCATCCTGAAAGATTTTAAAGAAACTTCTAGATTATTACTTCTCGTACTTTCAAAATCTTTAACGTCAGTCAGCAAAGCTACTTCCTCCTCCAAAATTGATATCTGCTGACTCTAATTTGAAACCTGACCATCTAAAATTGTGCTTCTCATACTCCAAGTTTTCAATATACTTCATCAGATCCATTTTCTCTTTCATAAGCTTTTCATTTTCTCTCTTCAAAACAACAATTTGTTCATCGGAATTTCCCTTAGAAACATCTACTTGTTGACAGTGAAGAGACATTCCTGTACAAAAAGTATTCACCTACAAAAAGCACAGTAAGCTATATCAATTATTGAAAGAAACGACAAGTATTAACTTATGTTGTGGACATTTTTCTTACCATGACACTAACAACAGGAAGTAGGCTTCATTCCCCAACGTGGCAAAAATCGTAGCATCATCCACCATGCTGCTTGTTTGTGCCCGCAATTTCCAAAATTTGACAAAGTTTGAAGTAAAGGATATGAGTACCTCAGCACTATGAGCAGCATTTCGGTGGTTTTCTTTTTCAACTATAACCTCTTTTATTCCTTTAGGAACCTCAACATTTTGTTCTCTGCTTATACAAACTTCTTCACCAACTTTTTTCTCCTCTGTTTTATCACTTACTACAACAGGAATTGGAAGATCCTGATTACATACTCTGCTTTCAATTCCTTTAGTGGCCCCTGCTTTTTCAGGCACATCCATAACAACAATTCTCGATTATTCAGAAACCTGATATTCAGAATCCGATTCACTCAAATGCAGCTTGGAATGCTCCTGCTTCACGATCCCCATCCTGATCTCGACCTGTTATTTCTACTGCTACATCTTTACCAGCATCTTCTTCTTTTTATCTGTAAGGCTTCATAGCTGTTTCTTCAGTGGGTCTTGAACTCCCAACTTCTTCAATTATCACATTCCTATGCCAATCAGAAGGGATCGGTTCTCCTAAAGGGGATTTGATTTTTAGAGGTTGAATATCTAGAATCGGTCGTGAGCTTTCACTGGTAGATGATTTTGAAGACATTTGAGAGCTTGCACTTGCAATCATGAATCTACCTCTTTTTCTTCTACAAATTAGTAGCACATCCGAAGAAACAGACTTTTCAGGATTTGGCTCCATCTCTGCTTCAGGAGTAGGATCTCTGCTGTCTCTTGTCATTTTCCTTGGTTGTTCAGGAGGAGGGGTAGTAGGCTTAGTACAAACGGCAACTATTGTATTTGATAAAACTTGAATAGCAACACCGACATTCTTCTTATAGAACTCTTCCAACTTAATATCTGCAACATAAAGAATTCAAGACATCAAAGTTACATAGTTAAATTCTAAATCATGTACAATGAAAAATCTAGAAATATAGCATCAAATCCCGAAGTACAATCTAGAATAAACTTACTCGGGATAAGATTAGGACTCAGTTCAGTGAAGGAACTCACTTCAGTCCATCCTAGAATAGACAAGTTCCAAGGTTTTTCCCGGAGCTCCAGTTGTCCCAGGTGACTCTTCAACTTCGTCAAATAAATTTCAGGAATGAAATCATCAGCAGGATCTTCATTGAACGGACGGGTAAGGGTCTAAAACTAGGAATGCTACTTCCGCTTCAGGTGCTTCGGTGCTAAAGTGAACTGACGGAAACTTGCCTTTCCATTCTTTGTTAGAGGTGGGATACTTTTTAAAGAATTTCAGTTTTTATCTTATTAAAAAAAAAAACCACTGCTCTCGATGCTGCTACTGAAGTAAAAGGAAAAAAAATACCTAAATAATTCTAGGTAACAAATAACTTCAGCCCTACAGCATACCAAAATAAAACCAATAATCATCCTGATGGCATTTGGCTCTAACTGCCATAGTGGAATAGACCAAAATTTCAAGATATCTACTATTAGAGGATGAAGAGGAAACCTTAAACCTGATTTCAGTCTAATTTCATGGACAAAAATTTCGGGCTTTTCCCTATAATGAATCAATACTGTTGACTTGTTTGGGATTGATAGTGCATAACCCTTTGGAATGTGGTATTGGTGAACACTTTCCTGAAGTTTCGCCTCGGGAAAGGTTGATTTCATGAATGCCACACAGAAGCTGTTCTTGTCAAAATCAGAAAAGTCCAGGTAATGATTCTCTACAACTTCTCGAGGAATTAGGTACTGTTCTTGTGAAAAATTTCTAGCTTGAAAAATTGAAGAACCAGAAATCTTTTTGGGAGCCATTACAAACAAGGAGAAAAAATTCAAACTTCTTTTATTGGATGAGAAATTTGGAATATTGTCTTGCGAAATCGAATCGTGAGATCCAGTACACAGTGAGATAAAAATGGTTAAAGAATAATACATATATTCATTTCAGAAATTCCAAACGCCAAAAGTGATAATTTGTCAGGCGAAGCGAAAAAATTCCGATCCTTATTATTATATTATAAATAAAATCAGACGATTTCAAAACCTTCAATAGTCATCACTCAACACTTGTTTATACATATATATATATATGATATAAATAGAAAAAGTGTCAACATATATGATATGTAAATTATCTATTTCTCCAGACCATATCTAAAACCCAATATGGTGTACAAACAAGAGAGGATAAAAAACATTCTTGATTAACATTCTTCACGAACACTTTCCTCAACCTTACCAACACCAAAGATTCATTTGAAACTAGAAACTAAAAAAAAGAATGGAACTTCCACTGTTGAATTGTCAAATGCAGTAAACAACAAGATAAAAATCGTTTACAAAGGAGTCTGTATATTTATTTCAGAAAATTTGAAGCCCCACAACTCATAACTTCTCGGGAGACTATATGATATATAAAATATCTATTTGAAGACCTTCAATAGTCATGACTCAACAATAGTTAATATATATATATAGAGAAATTGTTAATATAAAATAATATCACTCTTTCTTAAAACTATATGATATATAAAATATCAATTTTATGAGTAAAAAACCCGATGCACCTGCAAAAACCTGATCGATCTGGAAAACCCGATGCAGTTTACAAAACCTGCTCATAGCAAAAAATCAGATAGCGATTTATAAACTTAAGGCTATAAACTCAAGTGATTTGCAAAAGGGAATGCAAACTTTGTTACAGAATCTATTTGCTTCCCTAAAAAAAAAAAAAAAAAAAGAAGCTGAAGATTTCAAGAACAAATTCAAAACGAAATTCTTGTCCATCTCTTCCTCTTTATCAACACTACATACTACTTGTTCATTTTCTTCTTCAGCAGACTTTTTTAACTATATGATACATAAAATATCTATTTCTCCAAACCATATGTGAAACCCGATATCATCTATACAGCTGACAGGTCTAAGAACCCTATATCCTAAAAACCCGATGGACTTGGAAAAACCCGAAGCAGATTACAAACCTAGTCATGGCAAAAAAATAGATACCGATTTATAAACTTAACGGACCTCCTAAGTTGATTTTATGACTTCATCAATCCAACAAGTGTTATGACTTAATAATTAAATGCTTAATCAACAATGAGTTAATTGATTAATATTTTACTTGAAGATAGAGAAGAGCAAACATTTCCCGAACAGATTGAAAAAAAAATTCTTCTCCTTCTCATTCTTCCTTCACCTCTTTTCCAGAATGCAGACTTTGTTATAGAATCTATTTGCTTCGTTTGCTCTATTCTTTATCAACACTATATACTACTTGTTCTTTTCCTTCTTCAGCAACACTTTTTAACTATATGATATATAAAATATATATTTCCCCAAACCATATGTGAAACCCGATATCATCTATACAGTTGACAGGTCTAGAAACCCGAGAAGGTAAAAATCCTGATGGATATGGGAAAACCAGATGGAGGTGGGAAAACTCGATGCAGATTAGAAACCTGCTCGTGGCCAAAAGGCAAATAGCAATTTATAAACTTAACAAGTGTTATGACTTAATAATTGAGTGGTTAATGAAGAATGAATTAATTCATTAATTGCTCAATTCACTTTCCCAGACTTATTCCTATCAAACATGTAAGACTCACAGAATTTTATCCTTTTACTGCAATTTTTATTCTTCAAATTCTTTTCCTTCTTCCTTCCTATCGGGAAGAAAAAGAAACAAATTTCATGAAAAAAAAATTAATTTAACTGAAGAAAGAGAAGAGTAAAGATTTCCCCAACAAATTCAAAACAAAATTCATCTCCTTCTCATTCTTCGTTTTTCTTTTTCCATGGATGCAAACATTGTTACAGAATTTTTTTACTTCCTTTGCTCTTCTTCTTTATGAACACTGTATATTCCTTGTTTTTTTGTTCCGAATAACATATCTATCTCATGTGCTTGGATATCTTTGTGGTCGTCCTCCTCCTCATGTGCGACTCACATAATTTGTTTCTGTTCAATATTTTTAGGAATTGAAGTAAAGCCCGGGAAGCCTATTACCTATTCATTCGACATGTTCTTATCAACTTTGTAATTAAAACATCTCCGCCCAAAATAAATCTTATCCTTACAGTTCCCAAACTACATGAAATTTAATCTTCTAGAAAACCACAAAAGACGGTCTAATCTTTCTTCTGAAAATTAATATAATCTACATTCACCAAGAACAACATATAAACCTCTTCAACTTCCTTATTACTTATCTCTGCTATATAAAGACACAATTCACAAAATAGAACCCACGATACCTTCCAGCAAAATTTACATACAAAGAGAAGATGAACACAACACCCAAAAATTCCAAAAACACCACCCCACCTTTGCAACTTTCTTCACCACCTTGCAAGCCCTCCTAATCTGCCACCTTCTCCACCAACTCTCAATAAAAAACTGAAGATATCACAGGCAGACATACTCGAACTAAGAGGCGAAATAATCGACCTGTTTACCTGTATAATGCGAGACCACAGTTCTCTGTATCTACAAAAGATGCTTCACCATGAGTTACCGCTACGAGTGCTCTTGGACATCTTTGAAGATATAAAGAGACAGGCAACGGATGAGGAGTCCGGCATCATTCTCGTATCCGATGACATTTCTAGCTAACTGTAAATCATCCCTCTTTTATGTTTTTTCTTTTCAAATTTTTACTATTGCCGTTTGTTAACTTTTTTGCTTTTAACTGTTCTTCACTATTCTTCTTCACTTAACTTTTGTTTTTTTCATTTTCAAGGCTTTATATATAAATAAATGCTTTTCTTAAATATCTTTATACCATTGTTTTTTTTTATTTTTTCTTTCTCTTCACATATGCATACCAGGCATCGCCCAATCGGCAACACCTAGTACATATAGAAAAAGTGGCTTGATATACTTTGGGGTGGTAGTCCTCATGTGTTGCTCTCGTGATGACTCCCCATTTTCCCTTTTTTTCCCCTTCTCATCTTTCTCCCTGTCTTCCTCTTTTGTCGTTTTCCATTATGTTCTCTTTTCTTTTCTTACTCAGTTCTCTCATTGTCCTTCTATTTTTTATCTGAATCAAAGGTATGTTCCTCATGTTCTTATTAAATTTTCTAGGAAATGGATCTGGACTTTCTATTGATTTATGGGTTTAAGATTTGTTGTGGTTTCTTTGTTCTTAATGAGAATCCATGGATGTTTTTGAATTTTGTAATAGGATTTGGAAGAATCGATCGTTTGGTTGTTAGAGTCATTCCTCAGAGGGATGATGTTGAGCTTCCAATTTTTTCCCCTTTTCTTCTTTCTCCCTCTCTTCCTCTTTTTTCGATTTCCACATTGTTTTCCATGAATTCTTCTTCTTCTTTGTCTTCTCGTTTCTTTTCTTTTCCCTTGTGTGGTTTGGTGTATTTTAGGTTCTGAAATTTGAAAAAATTGTTTTAGGAGGAGCTAGGGTTGGTTGTTGAGGATGTTGGCTGCAAGTATTGCAATGGCTGCAAAAGATCAAATTCCAATTACCAAGGATGCTACTCAAAGTGGCGAGTCCATGAAAAAGAAAAGAAGGCATCAGAGAGAAAAGAAGCCTGAAAAGTTTGAGCTTTTGGATTCGCAACAACTTGGTGAAGAAGAGAGTGTAGATGAGGACCGTAATATTGTGGTGATTCGGAGAAGATGGAAAAGAAGAAGAGTGAGGATGTTGATGAAGAAAAAGGAGGTGAAGAAGAATTAGAGGAGATAAGGAAGGAAATGAAATGTGGTGGGTCTAGGATTATGAGCACTAAAGCTTTTTCTTCCTTGCCAATTTCTGAGAGGTAACATTTTCATTTTAATTGATAAGATTTTAGTGAAATTATTTCAGAAATGTTACAAAGAATTTAGTGAAATTATTTTAGAAATATCCATGTGATAAGTAGGAAGAATGAGAGAAAAACTTGAGAAAGCAATGCATAATAATAATAAGGAAATTGTAATTGTTAATTGAACCGGTAGTGTTTTATAGTGATAAATTGTCTTTGTCCTTTTCTTTGGGGAGATTTTGGGTTGGGGAGAAAGGGGACTTGGGGGGTTAATAATGGTTTATTTTTCCTCTGTTAAGCGTGTAGTTTATCTATAGGTTGAATTTCTTCTTGTTTATGATTGAAGATCCAAGCTCATGCAATTCCACCACTTTTGGAAGGAAAGATGCTGATCGTTTGAGTCGCAACACACGCAATTTAAACCTAATTACCAAACTACATAGTTAGGGCAAGTAGGGTCGAACCCACAGGGAATTGATTTTAAATTCAATAAAATCCAATCAACAAGTACCGAAGGGGAATTTTTGAGAAGATTTGTAAAAAGAATTAAAAAAAAATCTAAAAATAAAAGTTAAGAATATAGATTATAAAGTTGTTAACAAGAATCAATCCGTAACTCAATTGCTACGGGGTTAATCATAGATAAGACACTTGAGTAGTTGATTTTAGAATTTGGCTTAGCACTCAAATTCTCATCCTTTAATTAGATCAATTTCTCGTAACAAGAAATAAAATTATTAATTTAATCAAATAAACCTAAGTCTTAGCAATCAATAGATTTAAAAGATTAAATTGTATTAAACATGAAGGCATCATCAACTTGCAAATTACATAAAACAAAGTAGCTTTAATTTCATGCAATTTGATTCATACAATTCTCTATTATTAATCAAGTTGGTAGCCAAAACCTAATTTAACAAAAGTTGCTACTTGGCAGGTTTAGCAATCTTAGCGACAATATTTAAACCCTAGCAATATAATCATGTAAATTAATCTAGGTGATCAATCTAAATCAATAAACATGATTAATAAGATGAAAACAAGAATTGCATAAATACTCAAGAATAAATATCAAAGATTTAATATGAAATACAAAGCAAATCTCATAACCCCATATCAAAATGACTTACTTCATGTTCTTGTTAACGAAAGAAAACTACTTACAAGACATGATTAATACACTAAAGAGAAGATAAAAGAATTCTGCCCTGAGGAAAATCTTCTTGTCTTCAATACTTCAGAAAATCAATATTGGATTGTGTGTCTTCAATCTTAACCAAGAAATCTCTCAAGAATCAATAATTTCTCACTATATCTCTCTAGAATCAATATTACATTTCAAGAATAGCTTCTCTTAGAGTTTGTATTCCCCCCTTTTACAGGATTTGTTAAAACACCTTTCCATAATTTTCTCCTTGTTTTAGGGGTTTTCTTTTCTTTTCCATAATTTTTTCCTTCTTTTATGATTTGTCTCTTCTTTTCCTTGATTCCTTCCTACAAACAAAAATAATGTATATGAAAGTAAAAGATTTCTTAATTAGCATAATTAAGCTAAGTTACTTAAATTAATGGCATAAAAGGAGACATAAACTTAGCTTAAACTTTTGCTTGTCCTGAAGCAAATTGTTCCAAATCCAAATATCAAAGCAACAAACACATGGCCTCATAATGGAATCTCCAAACCAAAACACAAGACATGGAATAAAATATGTAAGAAATCATAATTCCTTTCTTACCAAACCACAAATCCCATAAAAAGTATACGTCAAGTGTGTGTGTGACAACTTCACATAATTTAGGCATAAAATACTCAATTTTTTTATAATTCATAACCTCAAAAATGTTGAAATCTTCAAAATTATCAAATAAGAGTGTACAAAAGATAAGATTACAACAATCAAATTACTTCAATCAAAGAATACACAAGTAGCCTTAAAAGGAAAGAAATCACAACCATAAACTTGTCAATGCACACACTCTCCACTAATGATAGAAACAAGTCTACTCAAGTCAAATCGGACTTTTGGTTTGTAATGTTAGACTTTTGGAATTGACTACAAATGAAGGATAAGGATAGCAAAATTTATAATATGAGAGAATGTAAAATTTTTAAATCAAATGTCATAACTCATATCATAAGTACTTTAAAGCATGAATCATCATTCTCCTTCTTTTTACCAATTTCTTTATTGCTCTTTTTTTTGTTAGCATCACCCCCCCCCCTCTCTCTTTTTTTTTCTTGCTTTCTTTCTTTTTTTTTTTTTAATATTCATCTTGCATTCACCCTTCATTTTCATCATTCACCCTTCATTAAACATAAAATTCTTGCACAAAAATGAGTTCTAAAATGAGTTTGCCATTATTCTCTCAAAAATCA
>JAWZTD010029104.1:0-15371 GCA_035221335.1 Echites panduratus
ATCTCGAGTTGGAATCAACTCAAATATCAATTCTTAAAGAACAATCAAAGTTAGCAAAAGATGTGAGATAGACATCATCTTTTCACCATCAAACAAAAGATTGGTAAAAGTATGAGAAACTAGTACAACCATTTCAATGATGAGGTTATCGAAATAGAATGAAAGAATGAAGCCATATACATCACAAAGTTCAAGCAGGGACTGTTGGGGGGTATGTAGCCCTAAGATTGGCAAAAGAAGAGTTTCGATTATGAAACAATTGTAGACTCTTCTGGAAAGATTGTTAAAAGCAAAAGAGACAGTTGTATAGAAGAAAATTCCTTGTTTCACACCCCCAACTGAAAAGTTGGTTGAGTCAAAGATCCATCAAAAGAACCCTTCTAACAAACCCATCAAATTAAGGATTCTTTGGAGATACTATTCATATAAGAAAGAGACTCTCAAAGAAAAATATTAGAAGGGTTAAAAAAGAAATAAAGTCATTAGTGTTCAAAAAAGATGAACTACTTGAGTTTGAAGCCATGAGTGATGGAACTAAACTTGATAAAGATTATGGGAGCACGAAGATATGGAATAGCTCTTCAATTGAGGCTTAGAAGACTTGAAATCATGCCATAAAAATGAAATAGAAGAAAGGAGTGAAAGACATCAAGATGACATGAAGAAATGGAAGCAAAATGGTCAAGAAAAGATATGGCAAGCAACCCCATCGGCCCTTGTCCGTCTCTTGCATTGCTTTGGATGCCTCTCCATGCTAGATTTCACTTTCATTTGATTTTTGGATATTTTTGCTTGTACTTTTGTTAGTTTAAAGGGTGTTTTATATCTTTAACACCCAAGCACTAATTATTAGGTTAGATTAAGGTTGAATTACTATAAATATATCCTTATCTTTGCATCTAAAGAGAATTCAATCAATTATGACAAGAAACAGTTCTCTTTGTAGCAATGTCTATTAACTTTTTCATAGTCACAACTGGTTCTAAGAGGTCCACTGTGACCTCCTCCACCCAAAAGACTACTTCTCTAGGAGTGCCGATGACCTCTGCTCCTGCCCATACAACTACTACTGCCACAGTCACCACTACGGTGGTGGCTACTCGTGTCCCTACAGGTGTTCCTCTGGCACCTGTCTATCTTGTTCCTCCAAGAAGATCAATAAGGTTGCAAACTGCCCCTAAAGGTAAGCTTCTCACAAAGAGAGCTCGTGAAGAGCCGACGAGTTCTCTTCCGACTTCAAAGGCTATTGTTGTTTCTTCTCCGTCTCCTTCTCTTATTAGATCTGATCCTTCGACCACAACCGTTGGTAATAAAGGTCCAGCGACCTGTTCTAGGGGCCTCAATGGTGAGGAGAAGGTCCAGGAATCTGAATTCTTATGCTGTAGGGCCAAGGACTTCCTCGATACTGTCCAAAGATTTGGGAGTTAGGTGTTGAATGCTCCCGACCAGCAAGAGTTCCAATGGTGGCCTCCAGACCTTGCTCTAAAGACTTCTGATTCGTTGTTCCAGTGGCCCCATGCTCAAAGTTTTACCTTAGAGTGCCTGCCTCCATTAGATAGATAAATCAGCAGGAAAATGACAGATCAAGAGCTCTCTAAGAACCTGGCCTCTTTTCACTCTTCAACAAGTTTCCTAGTTTTCTACATATTTTCCCTTTTTCTTTTCATTTTCATTGAGATTCAAGCTGACCTTTGGTTTTTTTTTCAGCAACATATCCTGCTCTAGTAGCAGCTTAGAAAAAAAAGTTCAGCGTCAAAGGGAATGAAATGACCTACAATAGGTCATTAGCAGCCTACAAGAGGTTAATCATCACAAGGTAATGGTGATCCGACTCCAAGGAAATCTCGTGGACCTTTTACAAGATGAAGAGATTCAAAGTTGAGACAAGCATTAGTGTCATTTGTTCAAAGAAGAGAGGATTTAATTGACATTGATGCTATCTTTGGGAAGATGTCACTTGAAGATGATGTGGATTAAAATAGGTGTTTGAATGTAATCAAGGTTCAAGACTCTTGTGAAGATACAGAGGCATTTTATAGTCTAGAACATGCTCATAAAAGTCTTGAAAGAGTCCTTGAAGAAGTATTGAATATGACTAGCAGCTATGGAATGAAATGAAGGAAAAATCTAGATTGTCCGGCACTAGTTCACCTTTGTCTAGGGCCTGATGAGCCTGTATTACACCAGATCAGTTTAGTTCTGCTCTTGATGGAGTTTGCAGCAATTTTCCAACAATTCCAGAAGCTTCCTGGCATTGCAACCTGCTTCGGATGCCTCTCCGGCCAGTTTTCCCTCTTTTGCATTTTCAAGTGTTTTCTTGGTCAATTTGGTTTATAAGGGCTTTCATATATTTTACATCCAAA
Organism: Echites panduratus; assembly: GCA_035221335.1. Taxonomy (NCBI): domain Eukaryota; kingdom Viridiplantae; phylum Streptophyta; class Magnoliopsida; order Gentianales; family Apocynaceae; genus Echites; species Echites panduratus. The sequence goes on from JAWZTD010029104.1 coordinate 2,364, forward strand.
TTATGAGTTTACTAGGTTTTATTTGCTTTTTGGCTATACATATATCCTTATAATGTAATCCAAACACATTACATCTTTGAATCAAGAACAACTTTTCTCTTTGAGAGTGCAATTTGAAAGATCAAACATGATCTACTTTAAGGGTTTCATCTTAGAACTCTTCTATGGTTCTTGGACAAACCTTAAGGGCTTTTCTACACTTTGGTTTTGGTGTGATTAGTCTATCAAATCTAAGTCATTAGTTGATGTTGGAAGACGACATAGGTCAATGAAACTAACCATGATCTTTGATGAAGTCTTGGGTAAATTTTCAATTGATGTGTTTATGCTTGAAGAAGGTTTCCTTACATGATTAAATCATATAATTGGTATTAGAGCCTATGTTATTTCATCTTAGATTGGATTACCTTACACTACAAGAAAAAGGAGGGCCCCGTAAAAACTTTATACTGTGGCTATCGAGCCTTCGAAAATACTGGCGTGGCAAATACAATTCGACGAAGAAAAGACCATTGTATATACTTTATACGAAGGTTCAAACTTGGAGCTGTAAAACTTTTACGACAAGGCCATAGTATAAAATTATTTTTTTAAAATAAAACAAACATTTTATAAGCTTATGTACTTGGGATACGAGCCGTCTTATATACTGTAATTTGAATATATACAAAGGTCCCTGAGCTGCCATATGTCAGTATATATTTTCAATTTATACGATAGCTATATATGGTCGTTTTTGGGCCACCGTATATAAGTATATATTTTTCCTAGGCTCCCAGCCTTTTTCGACAGTTATATATAAGTAGACCTTTTTTTTGCCCTGACAGAAATATGTATGTTAACTACTTAGGTTAATGTACATAGGCGGAATAGTAATGTTTCATCCTTGAAATACGTAATGATGTGCATTTTTGCATATTCATCCCCACTTTCATTTGCAACAAAAATGTACATTCATTACAAACCTTTCAAAATATAAAATAAATGTCACCAAATAAACAAAAATTTATATTACAAATTAACATACAATGAATTAAATTAGCATTCACTAAACCATAACAAAATATAAACATCCTTAATGAATGTTGACAAGTATTTTTTTATGGAATGAAGTATCAGAAGTGTTGCTAAATTCCGAAGGCCTTACAAATCTAGAGAAAGCATCCAAATACCACCTGTATAAGTGAATAAGCCCACACCACCAAATTAATGCATATACACCAAATTAGTCCAAAAGAAAAACCAACAAAGAAAAAAACAAACAATTCCATTCTAAGTTGGTTAAAGAATATTTACAACACTTTGTTCTAAAAACATGCCTAAAATAAAAAAAAATAAATAAACCTTTCACAATGGGTATTCATACCTGAAATACACAAAGGACTCATATACACATTTCTTGCCTGCAAAGTCAGAATTTGTTCTACAAGAATTAATAAAAATCTTGTAGAACTATACAAATGTCTCCCCAATTCTTTTTCTTTTTTTTTCACTTCCCTGCTATTAAAAGATACATTTTGTATGGGGCATTTTCTAGAAAGCCTTCCGTATTCATTAAAACTTTGGGCAGTTCAGATGGCAGTAGGTCAGTCATCAAAATGTCACATGATAGAGATACTACCAACTAACCATATTTTATTCCAAGTCCAAACTAATCATAAACTACACCACATAATACTGTCGATAATCAATGTTAGATTGTAAAAATGGTTCAACTATTAGTAAGTTTCTGCTTCTTTTTTTTTTTTTTTTGCCTTCTCTAATTATACCAACTCATTGCCAAAACCAAATATAGAAACTAAAAAACAGACTACAATACATTCTGCACCAAGGATGAGTTGTTGATTTCTAGCCTTCTTCTAATATGCACCTTAATTTCTAAGAATTTATGTATTTCAAACAAATCAATAATTTTTTCCTAATTCATCACCTGTCTTTTACAAGTACAAAAATGAATCAAGCCTACGGTAGGACATCCAAATTCACATGCAACAAAATTTAAATGCAACATACACCTATACCCAAATAGCAGAGGCCGTTATACGAAAGAAAACACACAATTACTAAGCACTACCAAATGAAGACTCTATTTTTAAGTCTCATTCAACAAAAAAATTATCATATAGAACCAATGAGATGCAACCATAGAAAGGAAGAGAAAGAGTTGATGGAAAAGAAAGGTGGAATAAGGCAAATACTAAAAGTCCATTACAATAATAATTCTCAGGCACCATCTGTTGAAGCACAAAATTAAAGAGAAAACAATAATCTTGAAAAATCAATCACCATCTGTTGAAGCACTGGGACCAATTAAAGAGAAAACAATAATCTTGGAAAATCAATCACAAAATAAAAAACAAAGACAACCTCAAATCAAACTATTAAAATATCCCAATCCAACAAATTTGAAATTCTCATTATACGGTTTAAAGTTATGAAAAGTAACCAAATAAAAGTATCAAGGTTGCATCAAACTATTCAAAAGCAGCCGAGCATTCTTTTTTACAGCCATCTATATTAATTCTGAAACTATGAAAGGATACTCTATTACATCATAAGATGAAAAGTTATTCTAGCATTATCTGATGAAAAGGTTTTACCTATATCTAAAACAGCTACACAGAGAATAACAACATGCAATCAACATTAGAAATTTAATTTCAGTAGGTTTTAGAATTGAGAGAGAGGAAAGGAACTTACTTGTAGTTTTCGAATGGCTAGCTCGAGCTCTTCAACTTAAAATCCCACAATATGTCTTGATTTTTCCCACCTCCAATGAAGGCGAAAGAAGGACTGTGCAAGAATGGTGAAAGATGGATTTTAATTTTGTAGAAGACAAGCTCTTACCCTATTGGATTATTGCAAGAATGGTGGTTTGGTGCAAGTGTACAGTGAAATATTGGGAAATTTCAGTAGGATATAGAATTGAGAGGGAGGAAAGGAACTTGTAGTTTTCATATGACTAGCTCGAGTTCTTCAACTTAAAATCCTAGAAGCTGTTTAGATTTTTTCCTAGCTCTAAGAATAGTGAAAGAGGGATTTTGTGAGTGGATGACAAGCTCTTGCCCTATTTGGAAAAGAAGAAAGGTGGTTCGATCTAAAGCTTCGGTGAAAGAGCTCCAAATTTCAATAGGTTTTACAACTGAGAGGGATGACATTTTTAGAAGCTTAGAAGGATTTCGTGTATGAAAGGTGAGTTCTTTAGTGAGTGAATTGTGAAATTATGAGGGAAAGTTTATCACTTGCTTTTCCAGAGTGGATTGGACATGTGGTTTTAGAGGGATGTGAGGTTTCTTTTCCCTTTTTTTGTTTAGAGTTGTTTAGATGGATGTAACACTTTGCGTTAGCAAACGTTTACAGCCAAGTTAAGATGAAACTACTAATGGTTTTTTAAATACTTGAAACAATATGTAGCAAATCACTATATTATATTGGGATCACTAAAACATGTACAATCACTATATGTACAATACAATACAATACCATATGTGGTGATTTAATATTCCAAGCATCAAAATGAGACAAATTTGAAGGTGGGTGTGAACGTAATTTTGAAATTCCTCTAAGTAAGGTCCAAAAAGGCAGCCCATTAGGCTCAACATTCATCTTTTTTGTTGTTCTTGCAAACGCTATAACATTTAGGTGATTCGTTGTCCAGATTGAGGTCCATCATGAATGTATACTTATTCATCATAATATAGATGAATAAGTATACATTCATTTTCTCCTTTAATGTTTTCTTGAGAGCATTTAGTATACATTCATTTTCTCCTTTAATGTTTTCTTGAGAGCATTCATTTTGTCCTTTAATTGTATGGTTTTAGGTTTCCAACTTCACTAAGGCCATTCGTATATTAGAAAAGATTTTGTCCATCTCACAATTGCATGTTTTTCACAAATAATTGTAGAAATAAATATTGAGGAATCTTTAAAGCTCCAACGTTAATGATGGAGGCCTAGGATATTTTAAAGTAAAGATAACAAAATCAATCATCTAAATTGCTTCAATAAAGAAAATGCCAAAAAATCTTTAATCACTTAGTTGCAAGATAATATTTAATCATGCGACTCATATTCATTTCAAAGAAGCCAGAAATCATTAATTTTATGTTATTTATAAAAATCTACTACCATTACTTTTCATTGTCTTAAAGCAAGTGTACAAATGCATTCTAAGTCCAAGCAATACAAAGACTCCTTTTCCTTCTTGAAATAATCTAAAATTATAAATAGATAATCATATTTAAAATGCTTACCAGATAGTTTAATTTATAAAGGTTCTCAGCTAGTTGGAATTATAAGACTTGCAACTATTACAAATTCATTAGAAGTTCTAAACCTCTATGTCTGTAGGCTAGTAGTTTTTCTTCTAACCCAGGACGGTTGCCAGCCTTGGGGAAAACAAATTTAAATTGATAACCAACTAGTAGTGTCTTGTCTAGCCATGAAAATCCCTCATAGCATACCTCACTATAATTGCTTCGTTCCCACTTACTTTTACTAAGCCTTTGGGCTTGAAACATTTACTTCATCTCACCTAAAATCATAGCTGACTATACATCATTCTCAATTTCATTTTTCCTCTTACCAAATGGGCCTGAGCTTTGGTGAGTATGTCTTCACCCACCTTTCAGCTTTGAGCTACACAGAATAAGAGGCAAGTTTATAGTGTTTGGAAATACTTAATGGATGGAATTGTGGTTTTAATTTGAACTATTTGTGGGTTAAGTGCCTAGAAAATGACCAGAATATAGGGGAGACTGTCGAATTTTTTTAAAAAAAGAGTATTATGTTTAGTTTATTAATTTATTTGTTTAAAGTTGATTAGTTAAATTTATATTTACGTTAAGTTAAGTTTAAGTTTATTATTTAAGTTAGAAGTTCTAAGTTTATTAGATAAGTTTTAAGTTTACTAATTAGTTACAAAATCCTCCTTTAATTTGATTTGTTTTAGTACTGCAAAAAAATAAAGCTGATTCGATTCTTGGATTTGTTACATCAAAATTTTAGAAATTGATGGCAAATATCAATTGTTGGGCACTAGGATAGCCTATTCGGAGGTGGAAACTTGCCAGCACTTGTTGTGAAAACTTGCCAACACTTTTTTGTCCATGAGTCTCTTTGTATCTTTTGCTCTAGATTTTCTTGTATTAGAACAATGATAGTTCAGATTACATAAAAAAGGCCAGTAAACCTTTTTGCCCTTGAGTATTTATTATGACTTTTAAGAAACTTCAAAGAATTTATAACGATAATGCATTTTATTTTTATTGTCATATTAATTTGATATATATAATTTTATTACATATTGTTATTTAATTTTGTAGTTAAGGTTGATTATATATAGGAAGTATATATAAAAGGTCAAATTACCTCTCATAACCCTGAACTATTGCAGAATACTAAAAAATAATCCTAAACTAATTTTTGACCCCATCATAACCCTCATCTTTCAAAGTGACCCTCCCGTACCCTTTCGTCAACACCACCCGTTAAGTGACTTACAGAGGCTACCCACGCTCGATCCACTTGCTATTCTTAGGGTATTTTGGTCTCACCATTGACACTGGAGTTGGCAAGGCTCAAAATCGAACAAGAAACTGCTTTTGTCTCTTTGAATCCCCAACAACAGTTCCTTCTTGAATCCTTGCTCCCCCATTCCATTTTGTTTCCAACAAGCTTTACCTGAATCTTCCCAATAGGATTTCAGAATCTTTGAAGCATCCTTTTACACCATTGTTGGTGAACTCCCAATATTCTGAAAAAAAATTTTGAACCGCTACCTCTATAGCTTCATGGGAGGCTAGGAATCAAGATACTCATGTTGATATGTACCTCATCTACCGTAAAAACAGGATTTTTTCACTTAAAATTAGTTTTTCGTTGAGTGAAGATTGTGTTTTTTAGCTTTATTTGAAATGTATATATGTCACCCATGAATGATTTTCGTTGAAACTGAAACGTTACTTGTTCTTTGTTTTGATAAATGAGAATATGGTGATCATCCTGGATTAATTATTGTTGTACATACTTCATTATTAGCATTTATTTGTGGTAATTTGTGCATTTGGAGGAAATATATGTAAGTGCATGGGTCTCGATGATAACCCTGAACTTTTAATCGGGACAATGAACTAAGTTATTTTAGACATTTTATATCTATTATGTGTTTGGCTACCGGAATTAGTTCAAAAGAAGTAAACTTTTTGGTTAGATGTTTAGGTTTGAATTGTTTGTAGTTGCTATGTGCTTTGGTGTGAGTGCTGGTTTTTTTATCTTTGAAGGGACTATTTCTGATGGGGGGTTCTTGAGTTAATGCTATGTTTTTTTTCTAATCTTGTTAAATTGATTGCAATTGTTTTTATAATCCATGAGACCATGAAGAATTATTCAATATAAAACTATACCATGGAGGCATCATAAGTCGAGGTGATTATGTTGAATATCAGGGTGGGGAAAGAGACTACATTGACTTCTGCCTTAAGGACAGAATACCCATGCCAAAAATTGGACAAATCTTGTTGGTACTTGGACATAATAAAGAGGAGACAATTCTTTTTTGGTATTTGAAGCTCACTGTAAGAGATATGAAAGTTCTAGTGGAGCTGAAGAATGATATAGATGTGATGGAGATATGTGATTGGGTTCCTCGGGTTTGAGTCGTTAAGATCTTCACTGACAAGAAAAGTAGACAAGATATAGTTGACCATATTGTGACCTATCCAGAATGGAATCCTCCTCATATTCCATCAATTGTTGTATTAGAGGAGATTGTAGAAGAGGAGAACAACCAACCAAAGGTCATTCCACCAAGGCTAGAGAAGAAAGCAAGTCAAAGGAGACAACAAAGGGATAATTTTGAAGAGTCTCAACAACAAGTGACTGAAAAAGAAAGAATGAAAGGCCATAGGGTTGAACTGAATGCTTCAGTTGTTTTGTAAAGAGCTAAAGAGCAAGTGATTGAATGTCAGAAAGAAACAATAGGTAATGTTGAAGATGAAGCTGTGACCCAACAAACAGAAGTGGTTGGTGTGAAAATATAACACAACAAGCAACAAACACTTTGGTTTAGGAGATAGATTGGATATTGACTTTGATTTCTCAATGCATGTTGACAACGTGGAATCATTTATGGCTCTTAATGAAGCTGCAGATGATTCTAGGTCTAAGCAAGATGACTTTAGCAATGAGTATTATGAACCTTTTACATATGATGATGAGTGTTGTAGGGATGATGAAATATGTGACGGTCTAGTGGATGAAAATGCAAGCGGTGATTATTTGCAGGATAATGTGAATCATGTAAGTTCATCAAGAGGTAGTCAAAGGAAAGGCAAATGGAAAGACAAGGGACAAAGAAAACAGAAACAAAGGGGCTCAATATAGAGTCAGGGAGAAGAAATATTTTAAGGTGAAGCAGTGGAAGAAGACCTCAACCATGAAGGAGACTCTAACAATGATATGGAAGACCTTGAAGATTAGTATGTTGACTTTAACCTAGAGAAAGACATGTAGAACACTAAATTTCAGGTGGGTATGAGATTTGTATGCAAGAAAGATTTCAACAATGCAGTAGTAAATTACATGATAAAAGAAGGGAAGATTGCTACTTTTAAGCCTAGTGAGCCTACAAGGGTCAGGGTAAAATGTAAATCTAATGGTTATGGCTGGTTCATATATGCTGGTGTTGAAGCTGCAAGCAAACAAAGGATTTTGTCATCAAGAGTATGAGATTGCAGCATAGTATATAAACTGCAACCATATTGTTAAGAACCCTATGGTTACAGCAAATAGAGTTGCAAATAAAGTTGTTGAGAAGATCAGAATGGATGCTAGGAAGCCTATAGCATTAATTAGGCGAGAAGTTGGAGATGACTGGAACATTGAAATTACAATAAGAGTAGCATAGAATGCCAAAAGAAAGGCATTACAGCAAATTGTGGTTTCAAGTGAGAAACAATACCAGAGGTTATTTGACTATGTTTCAGAGCTTAAAAGGACCCATCCTGATTCAACAATTGAAATCTTGCACGATAACTTCAGGGAACCAGGAAAGAATCCCTAGTTCAGGAGGTTCTATTGTTCCTTTGGTCCATTGAAGGCAGGTTTTTTGACTTGTTATAGGAGGATAATTGGGATGGATGGCTGCCATATTAAGCACCCATATCCTGGCCAACTCCTCACAGCCATTACAGTTGATCCAAACAATGGTTGATGACCTATAGCATATGTTGTAGTTGAAAAAGAGGCCATTGAGCAGTGGTAGTGGTTATTTGAATTTCTTGTTAATGATTTGGAAATTCCTAATGGAGGCTATGCTTGGACATTTATATCTGTTTGGAAAAAGGTATAACCTTGAGAAGCACCTATTCTTATTTTCATTCTCAATATAATTACACTAATTTTATTATTTTACTCTCTTGGCGGGTTTGGATCTAGCACTTTCAGAAATGCTGCCTAACTATATACGTAGGTTTTGTGTCCAACACATTTACAGCAATTTAAAAAAAAAAATACATCTAAGGAAGGCTTTGAAGGATAAACTATGGAATATAGCAAGGCCAACGTATGATACTGCAATGGAGGAATTGAAGGACTATGATGCTGAGGCCTATAGTTGGGTTGAAAATGGACCAAACCCAAAGCAATGGGTAAAGTGTTTTTTCACTAAAGATTTGAAGTGTGATATGCTTTGTAATAACTTGTGTGAGTCATTTAATTCATACATTCTTGATGCAAGAAATCAACCTATTATAACAATGCTGGAATCAATTAGAGTGTTAATTATGAGAAGGATTGAGGAGATGGGTACTACAATGAAGAAGAGGCCTCTCATCCTTGCTGTCCAGCAATTAGAAAGAAAATAGAGGCTGTGTTGTATTCCAGGGCTTGGAAGACAGTCTAGAATGGCATGGATGACTACCAGGTGATTAGGACAAGGGAAGACCAACATGCTGTGAATTTAAAAAGGGTAGTTGTAGTTGTAGTTGTATGGCATGTAGTTAGAGTGGTGTGCCATATGTACATTTAATTGCAGCTATATTGAAACGGGGATTAAACCTTCATGAAGTTGCTGATGAGTGTTATTGGGTAGAAAGATTTCAAGAGTTGTATAGCCATATTTTGCAGCCCATAAATGGCCAATCAAAATGGCCAAGACTTGAAGGACTACCTTTAAAGCCACCAACAACTTATGTTCAGCCAGGGAGGCCAAAGAAGCAAAGAAAGAGGCAACCAGATGAGACAATTAAAGATCACGTGCAAAGGTTAAGGAGCAAAGTTATAATACACTGTAGGATTTCTAGAAAATAAGGGTATAATAAAAGTTCTTGTAAAGATAGGAAAGCAGCTCAAACCAAGTATGACCTTTCCTAATTAATCATTGTTCTTGCATTATTTAAGGATGACTACAATTTTGATATGGTTTTTCTAGGAACAACGAGTTGAATTGCAAAAGTAAAGTGGTAGAGCTGAGGAATAGAGGATTGAAAAACAAAAGGCTGTGACTGAACATGGCACACAACATAGTCAAGTCACAATAGAGAATGAAGCTATCGGAAAAACAATGAACTTGCAGCCTAAAGAAAGACAAAAACAAAGGAATAAGAAGGCACAAAAATCACTGAATGATTTTGACAAGGCTTGGCTGGGAGAGTCTTCATCAGCAAACAAATATTCCTATAACCGAAGAAATGCAAGAATAATGAGAATGTGTAGTTGTTATCATGTGGCATGAACGGGGATTTGGATTTTTTGATAGTTTTGTACTTTGGTATGGGCAGCGGAATTTACATAGGAACTTGGATATATTTTTTTTTTTTTTTGTAATCTGGTATGGGAAGGGGAATTTGCAGGTGAACTTGAAAGCTTTGGGCTACAAATGATGTACATGATATGTGTAAAATTTTTCATTGCTTTTTGTACTCTAGCATGGGTAGGGGAATTTGCCAAAGAACTTGCAAGATTTGGGTTATAAATGTTGTACATGTTATGTGCAAATGTTTCACTTATAAAACACAACAATGTATATTACATTATTTGTTGCTCCATTTTCCTTACCATTTTATGGTTAAAATACCAAATTTTAAACCACTAATATCAACATAGAGTTACTAAAATTTAGGGCAAAAGTACCAACATATTTGTCTTTCAATATAGATTGAATTTTGCAGGGACATATTGAAATTTTCCGAACAATCCTCAAAAGCTTGAAACAGCTACACATTGTACCAACATATGTACACCAAACCCAACTTCTTACATAACAGGTATAGTGACGCCACACAAATTAAACAGACCACAACAAGAAATTTGAGGAGGAATCGACATTTTCTTTGAAGGTCTAGCACCATAACAATTAACTTCTAATTTCTTCTCTCTAATGCGAGTGTTTTCTCTTCAAGAAATTATGTTTTTTCACTGGCAACTTCAACACTTTCTTCCATTTTTTACAATCTTCAAAAGAGCCCAGGGATTACCCTGGTTGATCTTTCACAAATCACGGGATCAATCCATTCAAAAAAATCACATCTTGAGCCCTAAGAACAACATGCAACAAATTTTGTGAAAAAAATTAATGAAAAGATTTCCAGTGGATGGATTTGGTTCAAGACATACCTCCTCACCAGCACAAGTTGTAAACCTCCTAGATGAGTTTCAATCTGTCCAAGATGTCTTCACAACTAACATTTTCCCACACTTACAAGTAGATTTGTTGAGAGATTTGATAGATTTCATTCTTCCCTTCCCGTCAAACTTTTGAGAGTATATATGAAAGATTGAAAGAACAGAGTGTAAGTTAGTTGAGAGCATTAGAGGAAAATTAATGTCACCAACTTCAATGGGAATGGTGAGACAAAATTACCCTTAGGATAGCACATGGGTCGAGCGTGGATCGCTCCCGCATTAGTCACTTAACGGGGTGGTGTTGACGGAAGAGTACAAGAGGGTCATTTTGAAAGATGAAGGTTATGGAGTGGCCAAAAATTAATTTAGGGTTATTTTTTAGTATTCTGCAATAGTTTAGGATTATGATAAGTAATTTGCCCTATATAAAATTATATTATATATTAATATATTAATTTTCCCAAAAATATTAAAAAAACATGTCATTTGTTTAAAGGCTGATTAAAGGGGGATTTTTCATTACTAATTTATATATTAAGGGCGGCAAAAGGGGGGATTGTTAAAGTCTAATACAGTGCACTGGTATTCCTTTGTTATATATTTTTTTTCCAATTCTACTTAATGAATAGAGAAAAGTTTGATACTAGAAAATTTGTTATTGTTTTGATACTTTAAATATGAACAATAAACATTGTTATAAAATATGCATCGAAAATTTTAACTCGTATATAATTTGAAAAAAAAATGTACATATGGATTTTTTATAAGAAAAAAAATTTTATATATGTAAACACATATATGGTGGCCATCGAGCCCTCTTATATACTCTTAACCAAATGCAACAACTCTAGTATATGGTTAAGAGTATATACAATGGCTCTAGTTGCATCATATAAAGAGCAAATACTCCAAAGATGCCTATTTTCTTACCGATCGTTATATATACCTTTATATATATATATATATATATCACGGCCCATAAAGCATCATATAAAACCAATTTTTTCTTATGAGGCATCATATATAATGTACAATATACAATGGCTCTCTGACTTAAATCTTTGAAAACTATATATAAAGTGTAAAACTCATTGCTCACTAACTTAAATCTTTGAAACTCTTATCTCTTTGATTCTCGTTATTGACAATTGACTACTTAATTGAGATTTTGTGGACACTTCCAGAGACTAGGTCATAGGAGACGTATTTTCACAAAGGGTAACTTTTTATGACAAGCCGTTATATAAGAGGATAATTACGTAGGGCCGTCGTATATAGTCTTGATTTTATACGATGAGCCGTCATATAAAGTACAGTATATATAACCGTCCGTTGGGAATAATGTGTTTTATATGAGAGAGAGCCGTCACATATAATTAAATCTATAGCAAAATACCTTTGACAAGTGTATTTTCTATTATATATGACGGCCAGAAAGTCGTTATAAATGTTTTATACTATAACGACGACCTTGGAGCCGCCGTATACCCCTTTGAGTATATACAGCAGCTCTAAGGTCGTCGTATATGTGTTTTTATATATTTGTTAAAAATCCATTTGGATATACATTTTTTTAAAAAAAAATTAGAAATTTATAATTTTACTTGTATCATTTGTCCGAGATGGTCAAAATTTATTTTTATTCGAACGTAAAATTTAAATATTCTTCATATATAATAAAAATTATTATTATTAATAATAAAACAAGATTCACTCAATTTCTAAAAGTTAGTTTAGTGGATTCAATGGTCACTATACATGGAGTAAATAAACCTATTTAATGACCATTACCTAAAAAGGTGTATAAAGACTAATTTAATTGTCATTAAAAAAAGCCTAAAGTTTTAATGGTAATTTATAGTAGCCATTTCTATGGCAATTAAATATCCATTCATTGGTTCTCTACTATTTTTTATTTTTTTTATGACAATTTCTATTGCCATTACAAGTAAGAAAATTTATAAAAATAGTCACTACCTAATCTTTAATATTCTAATGCTAAATTATTTGTTCTTTTTTTAATTAAAAAATAAAAATTTTCATATATCAATTGATCCAATATTAACAAATAACAATGTCATAATCAAAGAAGAAAAATTTACAAAAAATTTATATATCATTGTAGGTATTATCGGTATTATCTTGAGAAATCAAAAACGCAAAATTTACATATATTTTTACAAGACAATCCTGCTATAATCTAGGTTCTGATGTCACTCAGCTCCTTCAACCCTTCCTGCATTTCTTTGAACGAAGAAGCCAAAAATAAACTCAAAATACGAGTACAGTGGGAGCTTCATAAGATACCTTATTTTTTCATCTAATCTGCGCTCTTCCATGGATAAATTTTCTATATCTGCCTGCAAAGGAAAAACAAATAAA
>JAWZTD010029126.1:0-15365 GCA_035221335.1 Echites panduratus
AAGAACAGTAGTCGCTGTTGAGTAGCGGAGAAGGAGGGGATGATGTGAATGGGTTTTGCTTGCAAGAAGAGAAGAAGAGTCGGATCGGATGGGTTCGAAAATATCATCAATCATTATTACTCAACAAAAATGCTTTTGATGGTCAGAAAAATTCCAGCAGTCGAAAAGATGTGTCCCACAAGCGATTACTCAATTCTTGTGGCTTTTAAAATGAACCGTTTATCGTATTTTATATGTGTATATGTGTTTTTGTTGTTTCTGACTGTATGAGCCCACTAAAAGGTAATTGAATTAAAGACAAATTACTTGACATAACCCTTAACTTGTTTAAAATATTTAAAAATAATTTTAGATAAATTTTTAATTCTGTCATAACCTTCATTTCTCAAAATGACTATCTCATATATTTCCATTAAAATTAACCGTTAAATTACTAACTGATAGGGGTATTTTTATCTTTTTATCATTGTAGATTTTTGTCTCTTTATCTCCTCTTCTTCTTTGCCTTTTTGACCATGCCTCTTTATACTCGCTGACGGCAACGAAGAAGAACCAAAAGAACTACCACCAACGCAAAAAAACACAGTACACAGTCTGGGTTAAACGGTTTAGGCTAGATCTGGGGAGGCCTGGGTTGGAGAGTAAGAAAAAGGAGGAAAATGGTGATTAAGGTGGCAGCGAATAGCGATAGTGGCGTATTTTGCCAACAAATAGATTTTTCCGTACATAGTCTTTATATAAATCTACATTTGCTGGATGCAATTCCTTCTTGGCAATTCATGGCCCACAAAAAAAAAAAGAGAGAAAAACCATTCTTTCCAAATGTTGGATCTAGACGAAAACAATGCCCACCCAAATGGCAAATCCAATCAAAGAAAAGAGAGAACAATATTCTTTGCACTCTTGGTGACAATTCACGTGGTGGCCATTCTCGGTTTCGCAGTAGCAATCCAATCTTAGCAAAAATCAAGCAGCAATAGCTACGTTCAGCCGGTGGGTAAATAAACTTGCGCAGCCACGTTGTACCCCGACTTGTGCATATCAGCCGCCACTGACGATTCCCCTGCAGCAACTTTCACCATCAACAAAAGAATTATTAAGACTCCCAAAGATGTATTACTTGCTTCTCTGAATCAAACCATTGCAAATTCTCAGGACAACTACAGCAAAGTAACGAGCATCACCTTTGGTCGGAAGAAAAAGAAGGAAGGAAAAAGGGGAAAAAAGAAAGGAGAAGAAAGAAGAGGAAAAGAGAAAAAAAAAAGTTAGGTTAAAAGAAAAAGACAAAAATACCCTTGCTCGTTAGTCATTTAACGTTTATCTTTAACGGAAGTGCATTGGAGAGTCAATTTGAGAGATGAAGGTTACGGTGGGGTTAAAAATTAGTTTAAGGTTATTTTTGAGTATTTTGAATAAGTTCAGGGTTATGTGAAGTAATTTGACCTTAAATTAACTCAAATGATTTAAAATCTAATAAAACTGACTTCTACTCGTTTTAAAAACAAGTATTAGTTTGTCCCAGGGTACAGACGAGTTAATAACTGACAATGTGATTGGTGTGAAAATATTTTAACATTATAGGTTTAAATATATGTGGTGATTGTCCTTCGTTAAAATATTATGAGAGCTGCTATTGGATTCGTGTATAGTTGGTCCTCTCCTTTACAGGATTATCACTTATACATATTCCTCTATTTATAACCCGCCTGGTCAAGGAGCCTATGACATATATGGGGAATTTCGCCCTCGAGACTTTCCCCTAATCAAAAGTATTCTTGCAAGTTTGATTCGATTCAATTATCTATTACAAAATTTTTTTAATTGGTTATAATCGCACCAAACTAATTAACTACAAAAATATAAAAATTATAAAATATATAAGAACATTTAAGTGTTTCAAATCCAAAATTTGATGTCTAGATGACTATGCTATTCACATTTTTTTCTTTTCATTGTATAGTTCAAAAAAAATTTTTAAATTGTGATTATGATCTATTTTTTCATTTTTGGCTTCAATCTAGCCAGTTCCTACGAAATTAAGATTCCTTCAATGCCCATAGTCCCCTTTTTTTTTTTTACATAATGGGGTGGTTTCTATGATAAAAGAACAAGGAAATGATTTCCCGTAATCAGAGTCTTTTTTTTAAATCCAAAACCTTGATTTCTATGGAATTGGCTGGATTTACTTTAAAAATAAGAAAAAGAATCAGAATCACAATTCGAAAAAGTTTTAGAGATTATAAAATGTGAAAAAAAAATTAAGGATCATAGTCACCAAAACCTCAAATTTTGGAGACGAAACATAACTATTTTCCATATATATTATATATAAGATAATTTTAATAGAGAATGAAATTTTAATCCATTATTAATCAATCTAAACTTTTATAATAAAAGTAAAATATTATATAATAATATATAATATAAAAAAATACTTTATATACATTAATAAAAATAAAAAAAATTAATAGGTTATTAACTAAACAAAACCACTCAACCGATTTGAAAATGATTTGATTTGATTTAATTACACACTATAATTTGCAATTGACGGTTAAAAAATTTGTATAACCAATTATAGTTCTTCGATTACAAAATATAGTAACAATTGAATCAAATCAAACAACGAACATCCCTAATGACAAAAGTTTAATTGTGGAACAAAGAATGAATCCAAGAAAGTTTAATTCAATATTAGTACAACATTTATTAATAGTAAAATTTATTTGTATCTTTTCATATTGATTTAAATATTCGACACTTTTCACGTTTTATTACAATTCTTTGCGTTATATTCTTTTTCTTTATATATTATTATTATTATTATTATAATTATACTCATAAATGCAAACTTACTAGTAAATACTATCTATTACACTAATAATAAATCAATACTAAAATAAAATAAAAATATATCTGCATAAATAAATCATGAATTTTCTAGAATTAATTTATCTTTTAAAATGTACTTATAAAATATAGTTACATACTTCTCCGCAATATGTAAAAGGGAATGGATGAATGTACTACAATTTCTGATTTACACACAATCCTTTTATAAGTTTTGAATTTTATGGATATGAAAAGTCCAACATATCCTTTAGTTCAAAAAAATAAAAAAAATAAAAAACTGAAAATGATTTACACACAACTCATGCATTACATGAAAACCCCAAGAAGTTACACTCTTCCCTCCCAACGTTTGAAAAATCAAGAGAGTCATGAGATTTTGAAAATACACATTCATCCAAATCTTGTTATCTAAAGAATTTAGAAGTATAACAGAATCTCACAAAGGAGTTGCATGGCCAAATAATAACCAAATGGTAAGTTTTTATGATATTTTTGCTCCATATAAGTATTCATTATTACCTTTCAGTCGCACATAATTTCTGCGAACCAGTGTCAACATCTTGTGAAATAAGTCGGTAATATGTTGCCTACATTTTAAAGAATAGTAGGTTTTAATGGTAAATAAAAATCTCAAAATTTTGGCCACAAGGTACCGAAAAAGTAGAAACATTTCGACAACAAGCTGTCGAAATATCTGAAAAAATTCTGCAATCACCTATTGATTTTTCTCAATGTTTTCGGCACTAAACTACCCAAATTTATCTCTTATCTCATCCATAGATGGCCGACCATGCTCATACCTATGCTCTAACTTGTTTGATTTTATTTTTTTTTCCAAGTATTTATTTGATGTTAGTGATGTATTTATGAATCTCACAATAACTTTCAAATTTTTAATAGACCATAATTTCTAGCAAAGGTAGTAATGAAGAAGAGGAATCATCTTTAGTAGTCCATTATACAATGTATTTCATGAACTTTGAGGTATGTGTCCTATTTAATAAATTCTATTCATTTGATAGGTTTCCTAAAATTGGTAATAAAATCATTGTTTAAATTGCAGTATTTCCAGGGCAAAGAATCCTTGATATCGTGGGCTCGTGAAAGGGGTAAAGAATTGGGATTGGTTATAGTTACACAACGTTCAACTTCTATCAATTTAAAAAGAACTCCAAGTATATACTTGGGATGTGAGAGTGGTGGAAAATATAGAAAAACCGTGAAGTTAGAAGGAGATGACTATAAACCCCTTGACGACCATAAGATGAAGTATAAGAATGTTGGGACAAAGAAATTTGAATGTCCTTTTTCATTGACAGGGAAACGCTTACCTAGTGCTGATGAGATGTGAAACACATAATCATCCTGAATTACAATACTGTGAAGGGCATCATTTGTTGGACGGCTACAACCCTATGAGCAGACGATTGTTGCTGAGATGTTAGCCTGTTTGGTAAGGCCAAAAGACATATTATCTTCATTGAAACATAGCAATCCTTCCAACGCATCTACTTTGAGAATAATATACAATGCTCGTCGTAAATATCGGGTGAAAGAAAGGGTTTGATGTGACCAAATGTTTCAATTAATGAAAAAGATTAGTGAAAACAGATACTATGAGTGGCTTACAAGTGATAGTGACAATGATGAGGTTCGAGACTTGTTCTTTGCTCACCCCCACTAGTGTTGCATTACTACATACTTTTCCAGAGGTGTTGCTTATAGACTGCACATACAAGACTAATAGGTATGGTCTACCTTTGTTCGAGATTGTCGGAGTTACCTCCACCAATTTGACATTTTCAGTTGCTTATGGATATTTAAGTGCCAAGAGTGGGAATAGTTATAGCTAGGCTTTGGCTAGACTGAAGGAGTTTATGAGAGAAAACTAGTATCCATGTGCCATCGTGACAGATCATGAGTTAAGGTTGATGAACGCCATGTTAGATGTGTTTCCCAGTGCACGACACTTGTTGTGTCGGCGGCACATTTCAAGAAATGTACTTGTAAAGTGTAAGAAGTATTTCAACCAAAATATGTGGGAGAGCTTCTTGACAAGATGGAACTCTTTCGTATTGATACAAATAGAGGATTCGTACTGTCGTAACCTTAGCCAATTTGAGGTAGACTTCTCCTTTTATCCCGAAGCACTGAGGTACGTGAAGGAAGTAAGGTTGGATGACTATAAGGAAAGGTTTGTGTCGGTATGGGTAGATCAACTTCGACACTTCAACTGCACTACTACAAACAGGTTCGTCACTTTTAATTCAAGATATATTTTCTATTAATAACTGATTCTTTCTTTGCTAGAGCATAATGATATATTCTTTCATTTATTCATGGTTTAGTTTGTTCGTAGGATTGAGAGTGCATATACTAGATTGAAGAGGCATCTCGGCACCTTCCAAGAGACCTTTGAGAGTTGTTGGGATAAAATACACCAACTATTGGAGTTGCAACAAAATAAGATTAAGGCTTCTTTTGAGAGAAGCAAACATGTTGTGCAACACCAGTTCCGGCCTCAAGTATTAAGGGGTTGTGTGGGTTCGTGTCTGTAGCTGCCCTAGATATCATCCTTAAGGAGTATACGCTGGTAGACCTATCAGGGTTCAAGATGCAAATGGATTATGGATGTCCGATTAGGAAGACTCACAGATTTCCATATGCTCATGATGTTGTTCAGATCCGTGTCGAAGGAAGTCCTCTTCCTATTTGTGCTATTGATGATCATTGGCAAAAGTTGTCCATCATCGTATATGGCAAGCCCTCGAGGCATGATGCTCCACTAGCTTCTCTGGAACAACCTATCCTAGAGTCTTGTTGGCTACAATTTCAAGATAGGTTTCAGCAAGTCAGTGAACATGAGCAGCCGGTAATGTTATGGAAGTTGATAGAAATATGTCACCTTGAGACATCTCATTTAGGTTAGCCGACACAAAAGGTAAGGACACGAGGGCATCCTGGTGCTAAGGGGAGATCAAAGACCAAGTTAGATATAAGCACCAAACGGGATCCTTCTACATTTGAGTTAGTAGATTCCTAATAGGGGATGCTTCTTATACACGCTTCGGATTCACATCCAAACTCTACACCTGTTTGGTTTGATCCTACAAGATGCTTGGTAGGAAGAAGAAGCAAACTCCCCAGCATGGCTAGCTGTGTTCATCGACATGGGTTTGTTGATGCATTACCAGGTTGATTGCAGCCATGTATTGATCATATCGAGGATGTTAGTGCGGATGGTCATCGTCGTTTTCAAACTGTAGCGGGGTTAGTTGGATATAGAGATGATAGTTGGACCATTATCCGGTCAGAGCTTGGTAGTGAGATGGACGTACATACTGATCTATATGTCTCCATTTTTAGTGACAGATTCACTGAAATAAGAAACTCGTTAGATTGCTTTGACTTCATAGTGCCACTTGATAGGTGGATAATACTGTCAAACACAGCCCTTGTTATAGCCATGGTATATGGA
Organism: Echites panduratus; assembly: GCA_035221335.1. Taxonomy (NCBI): domain Eukaryota; kingdom Viridiplantae; phylum Streptophyta; class Magnoliopsida; order Gentianales; family Apocynaceae; genus Echites; species Echites panduratus. Next base: position 6,332 of record JAWZTD010029126.1, read on the forward strand.
TGCACAGTTTGCCTTTTCTCTCATGCAATTTGTCTAGCTTTCCTTCCTCTACGACAGGCTTCTGGAGCATAGCTATTTTGTCATGAGATAGGTGTTGACTTCGTCAACGGAAATCATTATGTGAAAATGTTCATAAAGCTGGATTCGGTCATACCACACATCCACAGGGACTGATATGAGTTCCATGCACCTAATGTTTCAGGTTGGGATACCCAGTATACAGATCGTATCGCCTACTATGATATGATGTCAAGCACATGGCCAGATTCGACTGACACGGTAGAATTGGTAGATAGTGATGGGGATCTCTAGTGTATTTTGTACTTTACCATTTTGTATTTCATATTTTTTGTCACTGAAATTTGATATATATATATATATATATGCACACACACACATATATATATATATATATATTTGGAAGTGTACTTTTCATACTTTACATTTGTTGAATTAGAATGGAAATATGTTGATGATAATCTTAGTAGATTATGTGAGGTCAGGATTTCGGTAGTAAAATACCGACTGCATTCTATCAAAGTCGGCTTCAAACCGTCAAAATATTACAAAATTTTAGGCAGTCTATGAGTGAAACTCTTCAATATTTTTGGCACATAATTGGCGACTAAGTAGAGGATTTTTGGCCATTGATTGCCGAATTTCTTACCAAACTTTTGTATCATTACAACTACCTCTTTTTCCACTTTGATTTTAAAAATATGGACCTGATAAAATCAAGCATCGAGTGCCTTATCAATCGTTGAATTAGAATGTATTTCATATTATTAAGTTTTTCTGCAATTGGTTACCGATTTTCTCTTAAGACTTATGTATCATTAGAATTTAAGTTTTCCACTTAAAGATCATCAAGTCAAAAAGTTTAATATTGGATATAATCTTGAAATATCTGGTAACTTGGAAATTATTGCAATTGATGTTGGAATTTTGTTCGTGACATGCTATATTGGTGTGTCACAAAATTTAAATTAATTTTCTCAACTAGAGATAGTATTGAATTATTTCGGACATTTCTCTAAAATTTACTCTATCTGTGGCAGAATTTCTTGAACATTTTCGGCACCCTATGGCTGAAAATTATTCACTTTGTTGGGACCTTATTGTCGAAATTTCTTTACTTTTTTGGCACCCTATGGCCAATTTTTTTAGAGAATTTGGGCAACCTCTGGCAGAATTTTTTACAGATTTTTGGCAACTTGTAGTCGAAACTTGAGAAATATTCTCCAGATAACACTAACATTTCCTTGCAATAAATTTCCAACAAAAAGTCTATAACAACTTGCTCACAAACACAACTAAATATACCAAACAACATATGCATATAAATTAGTGTACTACAATAAGTTGGAGCATGTATATATATCAATTAGTATACTACATTTAGAACTTGTGAAGGTACAACCAAAACAGAAGATACTCGAATGGAGGCCCAATGTTCTAACGCCGATGTGGTCTTCTATAAACATATGGAATTTATGGAGCAGGGTCATCTTCTGAAACAATGTGGTCCGGGTCGAGAACATGATCCAGTGATGATGTGATATCGACAAGCTGCTCCATTAAATACGATGAAGGATGAAGCGTGTGATGCCGTGGTCTGCTCCTAACAACTCTTCCAAGCCGAAGAAACCTCATCCAATACTGGAGATCATCAGTTGTCATGACATATAGAGCATCATGTTGCGAGTTACTTGAAGCGTGAGCAGGAGCAGACCTTTGAGTTGGGTTATGCACAAGCAGATGTGAGACTCTTCGGTACCATGTCAAATACCCACGCTCCGTGTCAAGATCGGCTCTCAAGACCATTGGAGGTCCTTCAAGTAGAAACACAGGGACGGTATGCAACACCCAGTTCCTCCAACTATCCGAAACCAAATTTAGCAATGCACTCTTCTCAGGTGTTATACGTCCTTTTACTAACTTGATGGCAACCTGCTCACAAGGCCCAAAAATCCCTTGAATGAACCCCGAATTGTCTAAGCACTCGATCTGGGTGATACCCCTTGAGGAACTCCATGGAGCATAGAGTTTCGCAACAGAAGATGATATCCTGGATTGGATGATGCTATCGACAGGCATGATAAGGAATCCAGTCAATCTATTTCACATAAGTTAACATTGATGAAAAAGGTTAATATTATAGACTTAAACAAACATATTACATAATTAAAGTAACATAGTACATAAGTAAAGAAAATAAAACATAATAATAAAACATATTACATAATTAAAGTAACATATAACATAATAAACAAACATATTACATGAGTCAAGTAACATATAACATAATACACAAACATATTACATGAGTCAAGTAGCATATAACATAAGTAAACTGTCAAACATATCAATTTCAAACAAACAAGTAACATATAACATAATTAAACAAATATAGAAAAATAAACTAGCAAACATGTGGTTTAACTTACATTCTGATAATCCATGGCATCCAGTTGTTCCCGGATTTCTCTAAGCCTATCGATACCACCTCCAAAAACAAGATCTGCATCCCACATGAGTACCCTAGGTTCGTGCAACTTCTTTGCTTTAGAATGCACAACCCTCTAGTTCTTGAAGTGCTCATATATCCTTGCTTGTAGTAAAGATATCGGACCTGCGAATTGCTTGCACCTCCATTGACACCAGGATACCAGTTGCATGTATAGATATGTTAACACTCCTGCACCCCATGCATATGTATGTATGTCGTGTAGGTTTGCTAACAAATGCAACAAATTGCAGCTGACTCTAGTGCAAGTTTTGTCAGAGAAGACTGTACATCTTAGCAAATAAAGAATGTAGGCCCAGAAACAAGCATGTACCCTATCACCTATGTCATCGTCATCAAAGTGACTATATCTATCTCTAAGACACTTCAATCGTACTGATGCTGCACCAGTCTTCTTTCCCAACTCTTCCCTTCCATCCTCCAAGTTGCACCCCAGTAACCAAACAAGTCCTCCTGTCTCAACTGGTCTTGTCCAGGTAGCATACATAATGCACGTCCGGAAACTGGGACCCCATAAGTACATGCTACATCATCCAATGTGAAGGTTATGAAATGTATTAGTCTCCTCATGCCACCTCTCCACAAATGTTGATGCGAATACTCTATCCACATATCGGTAGAGACATCTTGTCAGTGAAGCCAAGCCACTGCCCTCGAGAAATGTATGAAACCTGACCCGATACTATCTATCTCGCTAGACATCCCATCTCACCAGTTGCTCGTGGTGATGTAAACACTTCTAAGGATCTCTTTCCTGTATTTCATATTAACTAAAAGTTAGTCAAGTTTCTTAACACAAACAATTTCCACAACACCATCACTTTAAACCGATTTCCATATCATCATAACTTTAAAGAATTCATTGTTACCTTGCCGTCCAAATATATCTTGCAACGTGGGTTGCATATTGGCTAAGCAAGGACAAATGTTCTGGGATTCCAGGAAATGGTGGAGATACAATAAACTCCTCCTCCTTATGTCATTGAAATCTGCTTCTACTTTAGCTCCTGGTGGAATGTCTTCCTCCTGAAGCTCCACATGAGGATCCGAGAACACGTCATCGTAATATAGGTTATGAAAATCAGTTTCCTCCACATGTTGTGCAGAAGATGACGCTACCTCAGCTGCTTTACGCCTACGACGATTAGATGCCGTAGGTGCTTCCCAGCCAATCCTTAGTATTCTATGCATGATCTAATATAACAAAAAAAATAAAATACTTATATAATTTAGTAATCAAGTTCTACAAGAACGATTTGTAGAATATAAAATGATTTAGTAATCAAGTTCTACAATAATTACAATACTAAAAATTTAATTAACTACAACATCTACAATTTTAATTAGCTTTCTTGTGCAATAGTCTACTTTTCACTATCAAAAGGAATCCCAAATTCTACTATATATACTTAGTTTAAAAAGGAACATACACTTGGTTAAAGTTCATTGTATATACTTTAAAATTTTAAAAAAATATAAAGTTCATTCGACTAAGAAGGAGTATTATAGTTTCTCACTCAAAGACTATACTATAATATTTCTTTTATATACTCAAAGACTTCGTAAATATTCAACAAATTATTATTTTATCCTAACAATCATTGATTGTATGATTTTATAGAATTATCCTTACAATTAACTTTTTCAAAATTAATCAAACAACTCGTTCTTTTATTTTTATTTTTTAGAATATAAGAAACACAAGAAACCAAAATAAAAATTTCTAAATTTTAATGTCTATTTTGATTGTATATAATATATAAAAATCAACAAAAAAAACATTAATTAACTTCATAAGGGATGGCAACTGGCAATCACAATTGCCCATCAATTATTCTTTGTCCATTATAATTGTGGGTCAGAAAAGAAAAGATTACCACAGCTTGGCATCTTCTTACTCTTTATCCAAACAACATAAAATTTAAACAAAGAAAATCTCTAATTTTGCATTTTAATATCCAATTATTTTCAAAGTAACATATCCCAATTCAATTCAACATTCTTAACCCAATTCAATCCTATTAATATTGAATATACAATAACATTTACAAATATTGCAAAAAAAAAAAAAAATTTCAAGCTGGGTGTCGACGGCTCAGCCTGGTTGAGAGTGGAACAGTCGGCGGAGACCAGTTGGGAAAGATGGTGGCTGTTGGCTGTAGCTCCTCTTGCGGCAGCTGGCTACAACAGTGGGTTGGGAGAGCTCTTTGCCGGTTGGGGGAAGAGGGTTGTCGGGTGAGGAAGCAAGAGAAAAGGAATATATGAATTTTGGGTTTTTTTTTTAATTTTATTTAGTGTACAAATAATTTAGGAAGGGGATATGTATAAATCATGGACTTTTTTGACAAATAGGGGATGTTTGTAAATCATATTTGGATGTTTGCTTATAAGGAGATTTGTCACGGAAATAGGTTTTTGGGAGGTATCTACAGAAGAGTGGAAGAACTTTTGGAGTGCTAAGTGCCCTTTGGATCGATGAAGTCGAGTAATTCGGGAGTGGAGGGGTGAAGCCGGCTTGGACTAGAACTCAAAGCTGCTGAGTCAACCTTCTTTGGAGTGGCTACTTCAGTATTTTTAAATGTTGGTGAGTGCATCTATGATTGTTAGGTAACTCCAATGTGTGGATGCTTAATGGGGAATCCAAAGAGATTGCTTCTCATATTCTCATTTCTATGCATTCTTATTTTTTAATAATTCACCTTTTGACATTATCTAAAGTGAGTTTTATTTTTTCTATCAACTTATTTATATATGATTTTTTTACACTATATTTACTTTTATATATATTTCATTAATTAAGCAGAAACATGAAAACATTACATGTATGGGATGGAATCTCATGGTAATGAAAAAATACTACATCCCAAATAAATTAAGCGGGTAAAAAATACAAGACAGCAAAATACAACAAACACACAAAAACTAGTCTCCGAAAAAATACATCATTGCCCTTGATCAAATTCGACAAGAGGATCTTGATTCTTCATCGATTCATTAATTGTTCCCTCCAAAAATCATCGTGGCTTTGAAAGTAACCTAAAAATGAGTCTAGACTTCAAGAGATGACCCAAATCTACTTCGAATAAACTCAAAAATTTATCAAAATGGAGAAAAGTGCACAGATATGTATTAAATCTTATCGACAAGTCTTGAACTCCTATGGAATTCTCCAAAAAAGGAGAATCGTGGTATTTTATGAACTATTCTATATTTACTTTACTTTTCATACATTATGGAAAAACTAAATCTTGCAAATTAATAGTTTAAACCACATTTAATTGTGCAGAAATAAATTATGAAATTATTTGTTATTTAACTAATTTAACTATTTCTTAAATTATATTTTCTTATGTTGAGAATCATTAGAGGAAAATTTTGGGATATGGATATTGTGGATGTGGATATGGAATAGAAATTGAAAATTTGATGGTGGTTTAAGATATTGTGAATTGTGTGCCTTGAACATTTTGGATTTTGAGAATTTTCAAATTCTTGTGAATTAGAGAAAAAACCTCTATTGAAATATTTATCCATTTGTTGCATAAGAAAAGGTAGAAAAATGAGATAAGTGTAAGTGATGAATATTTTATTTGTCACCACATTTATTACATCTCTAAATTGGGCAAGTTGGATCATCATAAAAAGCCCAACCCAGTTCACCATTTTTGGAAAGGTTTTGGGATTCAGGATTATTAGCTCACAGTTAATTAAAAGACAACACCTTCACTGTGTAGATAACCCACAAAAGGAAATAGTGGAGGAAATGATGATGAATTCGAAATTCCTGGGAGGAGACCAAATGGATTGATTCAGACTTGAAACAAACCATGAGGCTTTGATTCTTCAAAAAAGAAAGAGGAAGATACGTAAGTGGCAAAAAAAAAAAGAAGTTGAGAGAACAGAATTATACTTCAAGCCACAAAGAAGACAAACTAATCTTCTTTCGGGAGCATCTGATTGCCTTCGGGAGAATGCCCACAAGAACGCTCAAGAGTTGGAAGATTCACTCCCTACTAACAATCTTGGTTTTGGAAGATTGTTGATTGCTCGGTCCATATTTCCACCGATCAGTAGGAATAATGAGGATTAATATTTCTATCTCATATTTCTAGAGTTATAGTGAAAATAGCCATCGGAGAAAATAATGGTTTTAAAAAAATCGATTGATTAAAAAAATTTAGGTTAAAAGAGATTAAAGATGCATTACCTTGAATGCTTTGAAAAAAAGAGAGAGAAATAACAATCTATCTGCACTATTCATCTGTCATTTGATTTGGTTCTACACTAGTTATAAGCTTCTCAGCTTATTTGAAAAGCATAAAAATTTAAAGAAGACAAAAGAAAGTTGTGCAGTTACTATTTCAACCCTTTTCACCGGTGCCTAATTTTGCAAGTCTTCCCCTCCCGCTCTCTCTCATGATCAAATTACTCCCTCATAATATCTAAAAAAAAAAAAAAAAGGTCTTTTTATAGTTTTTTCTTTATTATAATATAAGTTGTTTTACAATTATCAATACATCATTATGATTATTTTTTTCCATTGATATATTCATTCATTTATTATAAAGAAGTAGAAATGTAGTTAAAAAAAATAAGAAGAATAATTTTGACATAACACAATTATTTTTAAAACTCTTTAATTCATATGAAATAACGACTAACTGTTTATATTATGAGATTTATCCATCACATTAAGCATCCCTCCGAAGTTTTTTATTTTATAAACTTTAGGCACTTCATTAGAGATCCCCGTGTAGGGATGAATCCAATAATCATTAAAAAGTATTGCATGATAAGTATAGTTGACTCAAACAGAATAAATTCGTTTCATTATATTAGTTAAAATTTTAGTGACATATTAATATTATTACAATTTTAAAAGAAGAGAGTAATTAATTAATAAATATAATTTTACAGTGCTTAAAAAAAATAGTAATAAAATAATTTGTATCATTGTGTAATTATACACCAGGGATTTATACCTGAATTTATATGTATTCAATGTAGAAAAATTTTCGTACGAGGAAAAAAAAAAGAAGAAGAAGATAGAAATATAGTGAAGCTTGATATGGCAGTTTTTTTCCTATCACATACCGCGCGGTGCACACTATCATTAATCACATTTTAGTTGTGGAATTTGGCAGAATCTCTCGGCCTTGAAAAGCCGGGGATTTATGAATAGCCGTTGAAAACCGTTAGTCGTATTTTGAGATAAGAAAAGATGTTGGCAGGCTGGAGGCTCACCCCTTGCTTTCCAAGTAATCACAGAAGGGGATTTCGCTGCAGAGCAACTGCAAACCAACCAATTCAATACACTTCCGTGGAAAAACAGAACAAGAACAAAGTCTTGATTGTTGGCTCTGGCTGGGCTGGGTTGGGTGCTGCTCATCATCTATGCAAGCAGGTATTTGCAATTGCTAGTTTCCACTGGGGTATCGAAATCTTGAATTGGAAAAATTAATCATTTTCTTTAGGTGGGTTTTTGATGATATGATTTCAGGGCTTCGATGTTACGGTTCTTGAAGGTGGTTATGAATTTGGGCCGAAGAATAAGACTTTTAGTCCTGACGATGTTGGCATTCGAGGTTAGGAATTATGTTTTCTGTCCACTCCTTTTCTTGTTCATTAACATCCCTGTGCTAGATTTTGTTCTTTTTTTATTCATTTCGACACAAAGATTCATATTTAGGATTTTTAAGTCAGTTTGATGATCGTCACGGATAAGGATGTTTCTGAGCTGTACAACGGTACAGAACCCATATTTAAAATTACTAGGCTTTCTGCCTCGGAAATGCCAGACAATAGTGGTCTAAGCATTAAAAGTACGAATACTTTTGGGTTGCTTACATATTTATTTTGATTCTCTACTGAGATGTGTCATGATTGAACCATGGCCATTTAACTATTTATCATTTTGAACTAGAATTTAATTTAATTAATTTTATAATTTCCTTTGCCTCCAGGTTTCTGGTATCCCTATCAGAACATCTTTAAACTAGTTGAGGAGCTTGAAATTAAGCCTTTCACAGGGTGGATGTCATCTGCTATATATTCAGAAGATGGACTGGAGGTAACTACAACTTCTTCATTCTTCTATCTTTCTTGGGTTAGCTCTGTTCTTCTTTCTTCCACCTCATCTGATGATGGAATTCAAAAGGACAAAACATAAAGCAAATCCATTGAAGTGTTTCTACTTACACAGCACCACTTATATGGCCATGAAACTAAGAGCTTAAAAAGTAGTGACTTTACTCTTCAGGTCAAATTCCCCATATTTCAAGATGCACCGCAGCTGCCAACTCCACTAGGAACATTGTTGTATACTCAGGTTTGATACCTATATGTTTTACTTCAAAATCTCTACAAAAGTTACAGCAGCTTTAGACAAACATTCAACTTTTGTAGTATGCTCGATTGCAAACAGTAGATGTGCTGACATCAATTCCTTTATTGGCCGCTGGTGAGTAGATTTTTGGTTGTGTTCTTTATATATGAGAGTAATGGTAT
>JAWZTD010029137.1:0-15363 GCA_035221335.1 Echites panduratus
TTGAAAAAGTTTTCAACAAAAGGTAATTTGTTGAAAATAAAATTATCTACGAGTTCAAAGCAACAAAAACAATTCGTGGAAACAAAAATTTGGTGTTTTTCAACGAATTTTTCCCGTTGAAAAATTGGACTTTTCTTGTAGTGAATTAATATATCTCAGCACCTGTTTTGCCGCAGTTAAATGCATTTCACTTGCACAATGCATAAATCGAGATAGAACACTTACAGCTGATTAGATGTTCGGTCTGGTTGCAGAGTGGTACATTGAGCATCTAACCGAGCTTTTGAAATGTTCTTCTTTAAATTTATTAGATCCATCTTGCTTGTTTGAGCTTTTCTTTCTAATGCATTGGGGTGCTCATCTCCTTGCATTGCTCCATTCCAAGTCAACAGTCGCATCTTAACTCCGATGCTTAAAATTTCGACCGTTTTCCTTGGGTAGTTCTCAACCTTGAGCTCTATTGATAAGCTGATAAAGTCTTGACTCTTGGCTTCGGTTTCCACGGTAAGTACATAAAATTATCTCACTAGAGAAAATTGTTTATTTTCTCTTTTAAATCAAATATGAACTTTCAGAAAGCTAAATGTTGAATTTTTTTGTAGCTTCAATCATCAACTTCAAGATCCCCCTATGGATGATGCTGATTAATTCCCTATTTAGAGGAGGACTTCCCTTAGAACTAGAAGCACCAGTTGCTGAAATGGCTAGAATTTAAATTTGTGATAGAGAAACTGGAACCTTCTGTGAAAACTTCCCCTGTGCAAAGCATTAGAAGCAGCTACAAAAACAACATTTCTCTTGCAGAAGAAGTTAAAATCAATCGGGAGAGATCATTGTCAAAGAGACTTTTGATCATTTGCTTTTTTTTTTTGGCATTTTACAAAAATTTGTCAGCAGAAATTTGTTTCTTGAGACAATTGTTGCAACTATTTAGACCAAAGTCTTCTTCGATTAATGCTTTAAGAATGGTAAAAACCCTTGTCTCTTTATAGATTTCAATGTTTCGTAAATGAGAACCCATTGCAAACTTTGTTTGTTAATTGCTAATATTTTCCTTGTTAACGATTAAATTTTGGAGCATAACTTTATTTTTACTTTTATTTTGAATCTCTCTATTGGTTTGTTAAAATAGAGCTGATTCTCTTACCATTAACCTTTCTTCTCTTACCATCAACCTTTACATCTTATTTCTGCTTTTGCTATTGTTTACTCTAACAAAGGATTGTTTTTTTTTAGTATCTTGAGTTGCTTCTGGTTGGTAACTCTTGTGAACTTTATAATTAAAACTCTACCTATTTTAATTTTTTAGATCTTCAAATTATTTTTGCATTGTAGTTTTTGTCCTTTTTACCGAAATCCGATAAAAATCAGTATGAGTCAACATTTCTAATATAAAATGTATATTTTATTGGGACTGAAATAGGAAGTCTTCCTAATTCACTTTGAAAGACAATTCCCATTTGCTAGTTGGCACCCAAGAATTGCAAGCAATGCTACAATCACTACTAGAAAAAGTTCATTTTCTGATGGATTTTTTTTTAAGGACAGGTAATACTATCAAAAATTTTTGAGAAAATCAATATAATCGGTCAAAAATATGTTACGAAATTCTACCAAATTTTGTTTTGACAAATTTATTGATGAATGCTTTAAATATTTTTTAATTTTTTTTTAACGAAGAGATTATTCCATCAAAGAATGATAATCAAATATTATTTTAATATTATTATATATTTATTTTGACAGATATCTTATTCCGTCAAGTATTTTTTTGATGAACATAAATTATTCAATCAATAATATCTATCAAAAGTTATTGACAACTATTTTGTCAAAAATTTTATATTTAACAATTTTTAGTAATAATATAATAAACTTTTTCAAGGTCATTAACTTTTATTAAAAAAATTTGACTTGAGATAATTTTGTCGTCAATAAATTTGGCTAGCGGATTGGAATTTTTTAATTTCAATAAATTATTCATCAATAATTTTGAAAGTATTTTAATATTCATCAAAAGTTATTGACAATTAATCTGTCAAAAATTTTATATTTAATAATAATAATAATAATAAATTTTTCTTTTGTACTGCAGATAATTTAGTTGTTAATGAATTTGGCCAATGGAATATAATTTCCATATTATAAATATTATTTATTAATGTTTAAGTGTAAGTAATATACAAGGTCATACATTTTGATAAACATATCTTTAAAAATTTTTCAACATATTTTACAAATACTTTCTTTTTTTCATATTTAACACCATTATTTTATTTAGGTATTAGTATTACACTATATTTCTCTCCGTCTTAAAACGGAGCCATATACCTCACAATTCCATCTCCATGACTTCCTTCCTATACGAATTAAGTGAGTTTAATTAGCATCTCCATGGCTTCTTGATTGGATTGTCTCTTCAATCCCAGCAATTTTTTTTCTTTTTAAATTAATTTTTTTATTTGGCCAACTTTAAATGGGTTCTCTCCATGCCACTCTTTCTCTGATTTTTTTTTTTTTTTTACAAACTCAACCTTTTGTTTTTTTGCCGTACAGATTGTTAAAGAATCAGAGAGAATTTGCAGGAATGTTTTGATTTCTTAGTAGAGTAGAGATTAAAATTAGAGAAGATTAATTTGATTTTTCTTTATTTGATTAAAGATTAATTTTTATATGGAGTGTTGGTATATTTTAGGTATTGATACTTCAATCGAAGTTTGATATTGATAAAACCTTAATTGGGATAGGTACAAATTAATATATATATATATATATATATAAGTGCAGTTATAATATATTTAAGGAAAAAAAATTAAAAAACATGAGTTTTTTTTTAATGGACCCCACAACCTTTTTTTTAATGAAAAGCTACTGTTTTATTCCTTAAAAAAAATTGTACAGCAGGTGGCTTAGAGCAGCCTTACAACATGTGATTAGTGGAGTGGAAACCACCTCCCCTGCAATGAGCCTTATGGGGGACTTTTAATCTATAAAGATTGTAAAGGCTTTTTATATCTCGAGGTAAAGAATTAAAATCAAAAAAAGTTTCATCTGCTTGTGTGTTGCTAGCTTGATTAGCTAGTCGATCAGCAACCATGTTACTCTCTCGGAAGATGTGCTTGATTTGAAACTGTCGTTTTTTAAGGAGATTTTGAGCTTGGTTCAACCGTTTGTGTAGTCTTCATGGATAAGAGAATGATCCAGTCATTATGTTAACAACGGTAAGAGAATCCATTTGTATCTTGACCTGAGACCACCCATTTTGTAAGCAAAATTTAAGACCGGTGATCAGACCATCTAGCTCTACTTCAATGGTTGAACATTCTCCAAAAACATGATTGAAAGCCCCTTTGAAAATCCCATTCTTTAGATGAACAATTCCCCCTAATCCTAGTGAATTTGAGTTACCTTTGGAGGCTCCATCCACATTCATAATTAGTTGATCCTCGTGGAGGTGGTTCTGCTACCATAAAATCCTTGATATTCTTCTTTGTGACTCCTTGACCGAAACACCCATAATATTGCCAAGTTTGTTGAAGTGGAAAGCTTTATAGAAGTCATGTAGTTTGTATTTTATTCCAGCTATGATTCCACTACCGTAGCTAGATGATCCATCATAGTAAGAACTATTCCTCGCTGCCCAAATTTCTGTACAAACTAGGCTTGGAATTATGAAAGCAAGGCTGCCGAGAGATGTGGATTGCCGACACCATTGCTGTAGAACTGCATACAAGCTGTCGATTGTAGGGCCTTGGATGTTGAAAGTGAGCAAGCTTCCACATGAATATTGTCAAAGAGAGAGGTATAGCTTGAGCATGAAAGCGGAACTTTTGTGTGGCTATAATGTTTTCACTGTGAATTTTCTCCAACACTGTGGCCAACTTGAATTTTCCGGAGTCCGTCAGTGACCATATATATCTATCCTTTTTTGTGGGATCAAGTGTGAAATTTTGTAAAGGATTGGTAATAATTGTGTTGATGAAAACGTGCAAGGAATTCCAATCCCATGTGTCATTTAAGTAAAAATCTTTTACCTTGAGGTGGGTGTCATGAATTTGGGTTGTGTTGTTGCCTAAGCTGCCCTCCCAACTCCAATTTTCGAACCAGAAGGATGAATCACCATTTCCAAGTAGGGTAGTAATGCAAGGTTCTGCTTCCTTGGAAATTCCCATAAGCCTCTTCCAGATTTTTGAGCCCCCCTCTGGCTTGTGATTGTCCTAGCATGAAATCATATTTGAGTCTCATTTGTCTGCTCCACAGTGAGTCCATGGTTAGAAATCTCCACCACATTTTGTAGCTGTATACCTCCACAAGGTCTTGAAGAGAATGAAGATTTAAACAGCCCTTTTCATATGTTGTGCAAATTTTGGACCAGCTGCACCAATGTCGGTTGCTCCCAAATTCTGACTGCCCCCAAAAGAAATTAGCAAAGAGTTTGTCCAACTCTGTGATAATCACTGCCAGTGAGTATGTGGTGATGGCCGTTAAAACATGTCTGCTTAAGATCAATCTACCACTGACACTAAAAAATTTTTTCTGCCAACCTTCTATACGGAGAGTGACTTTTTGAATCATGGGATCATAGTAACTTCTTCTAGTTCTTCCAGCACAAATAGGGCAGCCGAGATACATTATGGGTGTTTGGCGAACTGTGAATCCTATGAGTGATTTGATCATATTTTGTCTCAGTGGTGTAACCTTACGAGGAAAGTATATTAACTTTTGTGGAGGTTAATTTTCTGGCCTGAACATGTCTGGCAATGGCCAAGAAATTCCATCAAGTTACTTAATTCCTTTTTGAGGCCTCTTGTGAAGATGATGACATCATCTGCAAAACTGAGATGTGATATTGGGTAACCTCTTCTGTCTTCAACAAATTCGCCAATTATGTCTTCACATAAAAGTCTGTTAAGCCCTCTAGAAAGAACTTCTGCTGCTAAAATGAACAAAGTTGGGGATAGTGGATCCCCTTGTGGAACTCCTCTAGTAGAAAGAAAAAAACCGCATAGCTTTCCATTAACAGTAACTGAAAATTTATTGAAACTTACACAATTCCGAATGAGGTTAATAAAGTGAAGGCTGAAACCATATTGATTCAAAATCTCTTAGAGGAATCCCAGGAGACTCTATCAAAAGCTTTGAACATATGCAATTTAATGATTAAATTCCCACCTCTACAATTCTTATTGAAAGAATGCATAAGTTCTGTTGCTAAGAGAATATTATCTTCAATGCCCTCCCTTAACAAAACCACCTTGGTTTGGGCTAATTAAAAGAGGTAAAAGATCAGCAATTCCCAGAGAGAGAACTTTGAATATGATTTTTGAAGTGAAATTGCACAAACTTATTGGTCTGAAATCAGCAAATGTGGACGGATTATCAATTTTTTTTATAAGTATGATCCTTGTGGAAGTGAATTGTTGAGGCATGTGGACTCCATACCAGAAATCTTGAATTGCTTGAACAACTTCCTTTTCTATCAGGTACCAAAATTCAATGTAAAAAAGACCATGAAATCCATCTATCCCTGGTGCACTGTCAGCATCCATATGTGGCAATGTGATGAGCAGATACTAATGGTTCCAATATGGCAATTGCAGTTGGATTATACTTTGCAATATAATGTTTCAGTCTATGCAAAGAGTCTTTTTTGGCTATGCCTCTTATGTTCCAAATTATGATATTTGTCATTGGGAAGAACTGGTAGTAGCTTTCCGACGAGTTTAAGCACGAGTATCCATGGGAGGAGGAGGTAAACTCTTCTTCTTTTTAGCAGCATTGGGATGTGGTTGTAGTGTGGGTAACACTACTTCCAATTGGATGCCTTGTGCTTGTTTTGGTTGGCCTTCTTCCTAGGTTTCTTCTGTCTGAGCATTTGCCGAGTTGGGAAGGAAATGAGAGGGCTGTATCTGGATGGGATTGCCATTGCTTTGTGATGTTTCATCAATTGAAGCTGCTTTTTCTTGGCTCAATTGATTTTTGCTGGATGACTAAGATTCAACATTATCCATGGTCATGTTGCCGGGAGAAGTATGTTCAACATCTGCAATTTGCTCCGGTCTTTGTTGTCCGACGGTATTCTCCATGGCGCCCATAAGTGGAGTCGGACAGTTGGTGTTGTCTTCATGTGGGGCTGGTATGTGCTCCTTATTTCCTAGATTAAAAATTGAGGCTTTATTGGTTTGTGCATGAGAGCATGGCTTTTGTGGTGAGATTGTCTTCCAATTTTCTTTAGTAGTGGCTTCACATGGTGAGTGTTGGATAGGGTCAAATGAAAGGCAATTTGGATGATTGTTTGTGGGGTCCATGCATGCTTTGTTGGGCTGATTATTTTGCTCTGAATTGGTGGCTTGTTGCTGAATATTTGGAGTTGCAGTGTGGAGAATGTGGTTGGCAGGTGGGTCCTCAATGTTTGTTACATGTGGAGTGTGGACGCTATAATTTTCATCATTTACAGCCAGATGAGTTTTGCTGGGGTCTTCCTGGGGTATTGGCATTGGAGCTTCAGTGCCTTTTTGTTCATCCGTGGTTTGAATATTTTTCACTGATCTTTGCTGCCAGATTTGAGTTGGTCGATGAGGTGGAGGATGAATCTGTTGATTGTCGTTTTCTGTGTTTTCCACTCTTAGATTTTTGATGCATCAATTTGATTCCTGATGGCCAAGTTTTCTCCAATGAGTGCAATATTGTGGAAGATTTTAATATTCCACAGATTGCCGAAACCCATGGTCTGCTTGATCTATCCGGAAACGATGGATTAGGGGCTTCAGAAGGTCAATTTCAATGCAAACCCTTGCCACATTGGGTCTTGAGAGGTTGGCTGTGGGGGCATCAATTTTCAATGGCTTACCGATTGCAGAGGCAAATGAATAGAGTGCTTAATTTGAAAAAAAAAATGAATAGGGAGATTTGGGAAGGAGATCCAAGTTTGAACAATTGAAGGTTCTTCATGGACGTGAAAGAAGGGCGACCATTTTAGGATGTGAATAGGAATTCCGTTGAGAGACTAAACCCCCTTCATCCAAAGTCTGCAAAAATCTCGTTCTGGATTAACTCTAATCAAGACATGACGGGGATCCAATAGGCCAATGGAGAATTTGCCTTTGAGACCAATTGTTTTGAAATCTTTTCTGATATTCTCTAGAGGTGGTTTGCCGTGACTGAATTTGCCTACTAATGTGTGTTTGAATGGAGTGGAAAGCTAGTCTATTTCAGTCTTTGAGAAGACAAATAGTGGTTCCCCTTTGAAATTGGTGGGTGCTTTGAGAGGAGCTGGTTTTTCAGAGCATGGTTTGGAGAAAAGAGAGGTAAAGGATTGTTTTGTCCAAACGGATGGTTGCGTCGGAAGGAGTTCCTCCGGCGGCGAGGATGCCATATTGAGAGAAAGTTATGCAAGAGAGAGAAAGTAGCTATTGGTGTAAAAAAAACTTGAGTTGGATTCTTGTCGGGTGATTTTGTAATGAAGATTCCATGGCGTTCTAAATTTTTTTAAAAAAAATTCTATTTGTAAGAATATTATAGTTGACATTTTTATTAAAAAATAAAATTATATTCATCATTATAAAAATACTTTCGTAAAATTAAAATTTTTGATGGGAAGTATAATATTTTTGCATTTTTACTAAAACACAAACTAGATTAAATTCATCAATAAAATTATTAATTAAATCTAAAATAAAAAATTATGAATTAAAAGATAAATTTGAAGGATATGCTATGTCAACAACCGATATGATCTAAAATTTTTGTGTATAAAATAATTATTGATAAGTTTTGATGGATAGATAATGTCCGTAAGAAATTAAATAATAAAATAATAAATTCTTGGTCTATTATATTTTATCAAAAAATCGGTAAAAAAATTATTTTTGATGGAAATTCCTTCTAATTAAAATATTTGTTTGTTACGAGTTCCAAAGTGACGATGGCTTCCGTCAAAAAATCTGTCAAAATTATGATATTTTTGACTGATTTGACTATTTATTGACAAAATTTTTAGGTAAAAAAATGGCTTTTTCTGATAATGAATGAACCAACAGCAAGCAATCAAGAGTTGCCTTTCTCATTATTTGTTGAAACGAATTTCGATTTGGACCGAGTCAAGGGAATGCATTTCAAAATCCATTGCAATTTCACTCACTTCCCCACTTCCACACATGGCTTTTTGTATATCCTTTTCTCCAACATGCCACTGTGCCTTTGCAAGATGGATATAAATTTTCCCTTCTTGTTGTGGAACAAGCAATGGGAAGCTCTCAATACAGCCAGGGAGGCACCAGTAAATTTTCTATAGAGTTGCCACTTCGGAGTCTGCAATTATCATCATGCATTTGAGTAATTTAATCAGTTGGGGGCTTTTGTGGAAGCTTGTGTGTCGGTGTAAGTTGAGGTTACTCTTTGGTTTTGATGATCAAAATCTAAGAATACAACAATTAGCAGGGGGCTTTATGCAACTTTTGGGCATTAGAAACAAGAACCTGTTGTCATGTGAGCGCCGCCTGAAGCAATTTCTCTTAAGCTTTGGTTATCAAAAGCTGAAGATTTCAAATACTTAGGCCTCCACTGAGACTCCAAATTTTCAAATCCTAATCTTCCATCATCTTCGTTTCCCCATAATGCCGCCTGCCGCCTAAACCCCATAAAGCTTTGGTTATACTATCGCCTGTTTATGCACCTGTTTTTGAACCCATTTTTTGTTTGGTAAAAGCCTTCTGGCAGGCTACCAAAATTTCCAAATGGGGGTCTTTTAAGTATTTTAAAGCAATAAAAAGACTAAAACACCCAGTTAAAAATCATAGTCATTTTTTCAAAGCGAAATATATTTTTTCTTGTCAAAATAATGGTTGGTGAAGAATGTTTGGTAAGGAATGGTTGGTGAAGAATTCTTGATGAAAAATGGTAGGAATGATTGTGGAAGAATGACAATAAATATGGTTATATTTGTGAAGAATAGTGTGTAAAGTTGTGAAGAATTGTATAGAGAGTTCTTAGAATTAAGAGAGTTCACGAGATCTTATAGAATTCTTTTTTCAGATAAAAAAAACTAAAATACCCTTTTTGAAATTTACAGAACTTTCAAATTGAATCCAAATTCAAATTTGAATATTGTAGTATATTTGACTATTCCATTTTTGGCTTGAACACGATAGAATACAACTTTTCCATTTCAGTTTCTCCAGATTCTGAAGCAAAAGCTCTCCAGCAGCTGGTTTTAATCTCCCACCCCCAGAAAGATCCCATCCCAAGTCATTTCAACTGTGGGATTAAATCTTCCGGTACAGAAACTTCCGGATTTTCTTGTTCATCAACTTTCCACTTCGAAATCAAAATGCTAATCTTAAACTTTACTCTTCGAATAATATCCTTCATATCAAAATCCGAAACCCAGATTTCCTCGAGCCTCTGCAGATAAATCAACAGATTGTGAATTTCCAGGATATCAATTAACTAATCTCTCTTCCTTTCTTTTTTTATAAATTGCATAATAATTGTGGAGTAGATCAAAGATATGTGAAAGATAGACAGCCACTAATTTTCCAATGAAAGGTTTCTTCTTTTTTCTCTTTCCTAAGCTGTTCCCGGCCTCAAAGGGGAGGGAGTTGAACTAGTAAGTCAAAATTCGAACAATCCTTTTCTAGAAAAATTATCAAACATTTTATTTTTTTACTTTTCATAATGTTTGATTAAATTCTATTTTTTACTTTTCTAAATCACATTAATCAATCAAAGTCAACCAACCATCTTGCTTGGGATTAAAGAGAATCTTTTTTTTTTTTTTTTAAATATATGAGTATTTACTTTTGTTTAAAATTTTCATAAGGGTGATGCAAAAAAAAGCATTGGAAAAAAATCACTCTCCTATTAAATGATGCATTTTTTACATATGCTTATTTGCATTGAAAATCGATGTTATATTTCCAATATTAAAGTAATTTTATATTTAATAATATAGATTTGGTAGGAAAATAAAAGGAAAAGAAATTTTTCTTAATTCAATTTACTATAAGAATATTGATGGCATTATATATGATTTGACTAAATTTTAATAAAAAATTTTGACCAATTAACACAACCCTTTTTATTTACAACTTCAATCATCTGAGATCGATCTCCATGATCTCCGTGACAGCCACCAAGTGTTGTCATCACGTTGAAGACAAATTGTCATGCTCGCCAACGATGAGTCATGACGCTGTGGCTAGGAAAAGGTTTGCTTGGGTGACTCAAAAAAATGTTGGCCCTTCACTCCTTTCTCTTCCTCGTTGCACGACTTTTGGACGGAGGTGAAATGCAGAAGAAATTAATGGCAACGGTCTGCAAGTGTGGTTAGTGGGGAACCGGCAAGGATAAAGATAGTGGGTTGCCGGCGAGCAAAAAAAAAAAATTTTTTTTTTTCCCTTTTCAAAGTGAATTAGGAAGACTTCTCATTTTGTCCCTGATAAAAAATATATTTTGTATTAGAAGTGTTACTCCGACTAATTTTCACCGGATTCTGGTAAAAAAGACCAAAACTACAATACGAAAATAATTTCAGGATTGAAAAAATTAAAAAAAAAAAGAAATAAGGAGCAAAACTACCAAATATATTTTATTCTTGAAGAAAAGAGCCAATTTTCCTCCAGTCATGTTTTTTTCACTTCAAGATATGTATTACTATAATTTGTTTTTTCATTCAATTGCATGAATAATCCTTTCGACAAACTGTAATTTTTCATTATCTTCCACTCCTATAAGAGAAGCTACTTCATGTCATTATTGGACTATTTTGATAACTTATATTATTGTCTCTTAGATTGTTAATTAATTTGTGTCCTCTACTAGTTATTTTCTCTTAGTTAAATGTCATTTCTTTTTCTCTTATTTCGTTGTCTTTTTAATATATCATGAAAATAGATAAATTCTTGACTAAATAAGAAGTTCTTATTTTGTATTTATTTTGAATTCTAATGTTCTCTTTTAGCAACAAATGAATACTTCCGCTACTTATATGATTGCAACTCATAAAAGGTGATCTTATTTGTGCGAAATGAAAATTTCTTTTTATAGGATGGAAACTAATAGAGAGTCGAAGTGGAAAAAACAACAACATAGGACTCTAATATGAAGAAATAAAGGACTATTTTTCCAACGAGATTCGTCTGCAAATATTAGTTTTTAGATACATAACTGATTATCTTTGTTTATCTTAAATGTTTTAGTTTAACTAATAATAATTGGTTTTCTTTTTATTATCATCCATCTTGTATCAATTCTTATGACTTCAAAACGAATAAGAATTGGTTGTGTATAATTTAAATTAAAATATTATACATAGTTAAAATCATATTTATATATGTTTTTACTTTTCAAATTGTACTATTGAAATTAAATGATATTATTTTGATAAATTAGGGACATAAAATATATAATTTTTAATCTTAAAATTTACCTGACTATGACATGATAATTTTCCTATTGAGGCTTTACTGCCAGCTGCTCTTGGTAAAATGGTTGAAATGATCATTTTTCAGCACATTCAGGATTTTGGTATTATTGTGGTTGCCAACTCTTCCTCTCCCTTTTAAAAAATTACATATCAATATTGCATCCATAATTTAATCACTACAACAAAAATTGACTTTGGGGACCTTTTTAAACGTCCTTAATTGGTACCTATAAGGACGTTTATAGAATTAAGAATGTTTATGCTAAAGGTTCTGTATAATGGAGGCACAAAAGACTCCCTTTAAGGACGTTTAGTTCATTACTCTTTTGTGATCTTTATAAACGTCAAGATTTGTATAATATTATTAATGACCTTTATTTATATCCTAATTGAGTTTTAAAGGACATTTTAAAATGTTCTTTATTAAATATTTAAGGACATTAATTGAAGTCTTGTATTCAATTTTAAGACATTTATAAACGTCACGTATTATCACATTTAGGGACCTTTATAATTTAATTTTAAGGACGTTTTAAAATGTCATTTATTAAACATTTAAAGACGCTTATTAAATTTTTAAACATTTTTAGATGTCCTTTATTATCACATTTAGGGACGTTTGCATATATCTTTTTTTTAGACACTTATAAACGTCCTTAAATAAATTACTTCGTGACCATATTAAGTGTCCTTATATGTTTTTTTAATCTTATTTGTGCCTAAATTGTGAATATTAAGGACGTTTTACAACTTAACCTGGTGATTGAAAAAAAAATTCAATCCCTATTCACGTTAAAAGAGGCTTCAACAAAACATAGAATTAAACTTAATTAAATCACAAAAATATTATATATATTATAAGTAAATGTAAAACATTTAAAGAAAAACTATACTACCTTCAAAACCATCCAATATATATATTTACATACAAAAAAATCAACAAATGACAATTTTGGTTTTAATTACCTTAACCAAAATAATTTTGTATTCAAGTAGTCTCATAATATTTTCCTAAAATGTTCTACTTCATCTGCAATCACCTGAAAAATGAACAATAAATATAATTTAGTAATATATTTTTATATAATAAATCTCTTATTCGAAAAGTAATATACTCACTCAAAACATAGGCCATGCTATCCCTGCACCTAATAATTCTCCAATCATTTCTACGCTCGATATTGGTCGCACTAGTTGCACCTCGGCATTAATAGAAACTTCAAATGTAAACTTCACAAAAACCTCTTCCCAAAAGGACTCGAGCAACTTCATAGACATTATATATCCTTTTGCAACAAATGATTCATATATCATGCGTTTCAACTTTACATGTGAGTTAATCGACAATTTAAAAAATGTTAATCAAATGTAGTTAATCAAAATACACTTCCAAATGAAGATAAATGACAAATATGGAAACAAAATAATAGTAAACCCAAAATAAATTGAATTAGGTTTCTTTAGAAGCATATAAAATTAAACTAACTAATAATCATAATAATTAACAGAGATAAAGCCTTGACCATTTATAAGTGCAACATAACTGATGAAAATGTATACGACAAATGCCTTGATTTTTCACTATATATTTTGAAAATAACAATGTTTCATATTTAAATATGCCACAGAGCAACTAACAAACTAAGTAAGACCCTGTCATTTTATGACATCAAATCATCATGTCTCCAAAACTAGAAATACTAGGTAAGACAAATATGGAACAAGAACAGTTCTCTCTAATATAGTTCAATCAAAGACAAACATATGGAAGAAGAACCAATCTTGGTTGAGAGTGTAATATTGGCAGCAAAGATACTGAAATACGACACATTAAATGGTTGTCCGCACCAAGAATTCATATGTCTTCACCAAACTCGTTAAGCTACTAGACCAAGTTATACAGTCAAAACTTTTACAAACACAGTACAACCCCAGTCCATGCTACTATAAGCAATCCAAGAAACAAGTGAAGAGTAATTCTGGTTTATAGGCAGATAAGAAAATGAATCAAGGAGGACCAAATATAGCTACTCAACTTACTACATGTATCTCAACATGAAAACAAAGGGATGGGAGAGGCTTTTGGAACAAAGGGACCTAAAAAACAGCTTGTTACATGTCAAGGACAATGGACCTGCAAGGAGCTTGCTCTATATAGAGACAACCGATAGACCAGGCCTTCTCCTAGAAGTTATCAAAATAATGGATGACATCAATGTTAATGTTGAATCAGCTAAGATTGATATAGAAGGTTTGGTTGCAAAAGACAAATTCCATGTCAGTTACAGAGGTCAAGCTTTGAACTCTTGTTTGTCTTAGGTACTCACTAATTGCCTACTCAATTCGGAGGCCAGAGACAGATGAAGATAGCTATTAGATGGACTCTCATTTGTATGCTGCTTGTGCAAACCTTTTATTCAAGATGACCCATGAAACTTTAAATTGCACTCCTGATTTTATTGTGGCAGAGCCATTCATAGCTCGGCGTTATACATTTAAAAATCCACACATTTTTCCACTTGACTCCACAAGTCAGAGGGAATCCTCTAAAATAGTTATTGTGCTGTTCAAAGAGAAAGCTCCCCTGCTTTTAACATAACAGAGCAATCTCTGATTCAACTACTTACAAACAACATTAAAGTTCGCCAAAATGGTATTCCATATTTTAGTTCATTGAAAATCTCGTTGCTCTATGTTGATAGTCCAACTACTTGCAGATTGTTGATAGTCCAACTATTACAGGGAAGTGAAGAAACATAATCCTTTATATTGTAATTGTCCTCTCTACTCATTTGCACAATAAAATTATAAAAGACATCAAAGCAGGGGAATGATGACAATTACTGTAATGTGACACTTTATTAGAACTTTTAACATTTTCACTGAAACGAAAACATGAACCACAAATGAAACCCGCAAGGAAAAAAAAGGGCTTCTTGGAGACTTTCAGAAAAATTCAATCATTAACATCAGGATTCAAGTATATAAGATAACCGACATTCCACTACCAGAATAAAATCTCCAACTATGTTCTTCCAAAGAATAGTGTTTAAAAAAAAACTAAACAACGGAAAATTTTTCAGAAACAAGTGCCCCAAATATAAATTAGACCAGTAAATAGTAGGCCATCATCAACCACAGTGATACACAGGTGCAAAATAACTCAACTTTAAAAAATAATTGAAAAGGAAAACAAGGAATAACCAATGTACCTAGATTCTAGAGTTTCAAGAAGCGAAGAAAGTGCGTGGAGTACAGTAGGGCTAGGGTTTTCATGGTTGGCCGTGATTTTGACCATCAACCCTTGAGCCTTCGCTCTAAAGCCTTTGACAACTAAATCTCAATTACACTTCAGAATGGAAATTAGCATCTGAGTGAACCTTTCCTGCCAATGGTCCCAGTAATTGAACAAATGGAGTCTAAGGTGAGGTGAACACTAGCAGAAATTGGTAAAATCACTAAACTTGTTAGACGAAAATCGGATAAATTCACAAATCTAAAACATCAATTTTTCAACTTTGCCCTGAGATAAAGCACCAATTTTTCAAATTGATTTAACACCAATTTCTCACCTTCTCAACTTCGAAGAATAATGCAATAGAAACTGGCGAAGGACAGCAGACAGTAGCAGTGGAAGGAGAATCAAGCAGAGTAGAGAAAAAAATAAAAGACACCCAACAAAGAGAAGACTGTGTCGGCCCTACCATTGAATGATCCTTAGCCTGAAGTTTGCAAACTTCTCAAAACGACATTATTTTATATTTGGGGGTAGAAGAAACAATGTTTGGAATCACGGGTCTTAAATTCGAGATCCAACGAGAGGATAGAAATTAAAAATAACGGGGTAGCTTTTGAGGAAGTCACGGGACACTTTAAAAATAAAACTTAACTTCAGAAAGTTCATTGTATTAGTATCTATTGTTGGTTTATTGGGTCAA
>JAWZTD010029156.1:0-10055 GCA_035221335.1 Echites panduratus
AGAGTTCCAGTTAAGTCTCTAACAGGATTTATCAAATACCCTAAGGTTTATTTTGTCTTTTTAGGATTTAGTTTATAATTATATATCTACAAAAAATAATTTTTTAAGGAAGAATTTATTTTGTCTTAAAAAAAAAAGATAGTTTACCTTTAAAGACTTAATTAGGACTTTAAATAACTTGAGATTCACTGCCCATAATAGCATTATTGATATATATATATATATATATATATATATATTAGAGATGAAGAGTCTTGAAGTGAGGCATTGTCAACTCATAAAAAAATCTAATTTGGAGCCTCACGATGAGTTTGCTTCCACATTTATATATAAACTAGATATAATGCATGTGAGTTTTTTTTATAATATATTAAAATATTTTAACATTTTTTAAAAGAACAAAACATTCCAACAATGTTTTTTTTTCTAAAAATAAGATATCAAGAAAAAAGTTCTAAAATTTTTGTGATTATGAGATTTTTAAACCTCTTGTTATAGATTGATATAAGACTATTTAGATAAGATTAACTTTTCTATATAACTGTGTGGCTGAAGAATCGGTGGGGAATCTGTCGCTTGAACTAGGGAGTCTTCATTGATAAATCTGCAAAACAGTCATTAGAGGAAATAGTTCCAATTTCCCTCTGATACTTAAGTTTACAAGAAGCGTAAAAAGGGTATTTAATTAAAGGGACTAAAAGCGGCAACCCTTGGAGTGTGTTAATGGCCCATTTATAGGGAAAGTCTCAAGGATCATGTCAAAGATATTTTTAAGCAATGAATTTTTTATTGTCTTGTACTTTGCTTGTGTAAAGGACATTAATTGCATAGTGAGTGACTATATTTGATGAATAGTCTTTCTTCGATTATATACGAAAAATGGTTGATATTATATATCGTTATGAATCTCTATAGACATACATCACATTTAAGGCATGACTTTGTGTATAGGTCTCTTGCATTAAACATTGGGTGTATACATGCCTTTTGCTTTTTAAATAAGAAGTTAAAGAAAATTTCAATGTGAGTATATTAAAAGTATGCCATATGTCCTTTTCTATTTGAACTTAAAGGTTAAGGAAAAGTTCAATGTCCGTTTACAAAAAGTATACCATATGTCTTTTTCTTTTCACAAAAGAAAACAAAAAAAAAAACATAAAAAGAAAAACAACTGAGCAGGATCTCGTGGATATTTAGTTTGGTCTTATATTTTTACTAACCATCGACTAAAAATTGTACCTATGTCCAATGTGATTAGCTTTGTTATGATCAGTTTAGGGTTTTCGTTGCTTGTCATGATGTGATGTGATGTGAAGGGCCACATCTCTACAGTGTTAGAACCGTAACAGTGTCTTTGTGACAAGTGTCAAATTCAACGGCTACAGTTAAATTTTTATTTTGACTGATAGAATTGCAAAAGGGTATATATAAATGCATGGTCAATGAAAATGTATCACATTTTAACCTTAGTGCTTTCATCTCTCTCCTCGAAGCTCTAGTTTTCTTCTATGCAATTGCATAGATTAGCAAAGATTTTGAATTTGAAGTATTTGTTTACTATACAGGAGAGAATTGAGTTCCGTCAAAATATTCTCATTTAATTTTATAATTACTTAAAATATCATTTTTTGCTTCTATCTTATATCTAGAAGAGCTAGGTTCATCTTTAGTTAATACTCTAGTCCCGGTAAAAGATAATCTAGGAATTGGTTGATTATAATATATTAAAGGTTTTTGTTTTAAATCTAGATTTAAAGGAATATTTTCTATCTCTTCTATTTTAGGTAAATTGGGCATTTGTATTTGGTTTACATCATTGAACAAATAGGGAAAATCTATAGTGTCTTTTATCTCAAAACATTCAGAATGATGAGTATTAGAAATTGCATAAGATATTATATAGGTAATGGAATATGGTCTATTATTATTGTTAAAGAATTCTTTTCTTTTAAAGTTTTGTATTAAACTTAATGTTTTATCAAAATCTTTATCTTGTAGATGATAGGAAATTCTAGGATATATATTAAATTTTAATTTTCTATATTGTAAATTTCCTCTTAGGATTCTTGGACAAGCTTCCTTTCTATCTTGAATCCTATTATCCATTATTGCTAAATCGATTGGTGTGTCTAATCCTTCTTTAAAGGTTAATTGTATTATTATCTGTATTGCTCCTATATGAATCCATCCTAATGTATTTCTAATTTCGGATCTTATTTTATGTAATTTTTCTTAAATATCTTTTTTAGATAATAGTGGTATCATTATGTTATTTATTAGAAGTCATAGATACTTCTAAGGCTCTTTCTTGTATATTTAATCCATAAAACAGGTGATGATTTCTAAGTTTTATACCTATTTTATCTAATATATTTACTTTAAATCCAGAATGATTTGATAAAGAAAATCTTTCATTTTGAATCTTTTAATTTTCTTTTATCAATCAAAATTCTTGTTTATATTCTCCTTGATGCTTTATAGAATTATTTATTATATCTGTAAAGGTTCTTTCTATAATTTCTTGGTCATTCATCACCTGTTGAAGAAAATTCATGTTCTGCTTCAGTATATATAAAAATACTACAATCAGAATCTATATTTTCAAAATCATTAATCTGTATAAATTCTCCTTGATTTATCATATCTTCAATTTCATTATCAATTTCTATTTTCTTTTTATTTTTATCAAATTTTTTAGGACATCTATTAGCATAGTATCCAATTTCATGGCAATAATAACATTTGCAATCTTTAGGAGTTTTTTTATCTCTTCTTTTCCCGTAATAAGTAGGTTTTTTAGGTTTTCTGTATTCTTTTTATAATATCTAGCCTTTCTTCTCTTGAAATATTTCTTTTTAAACATTTTTCTCTTTTTATATCTTCTTTTCATCTTGCTATAATAATATGCACTATCGCATTCTATCATTAAGGGCATTTTTTGATTATCACAGTATAGAGAGACTCTCTTTTTTAATCCTCCTGTCATCTTGGCTAGAATTGCATCTGCACACCATTCAGTTAGTTTATCTTTTATATGAGTTATTCTTTTTCCTAGAGTATCTGCTGTTTCATGGTTATAAGTTTCTATTAACTTTTTTCCCCAAGAATCAGGAATTTTTGTAACAAAACATTGGCAAATAAGTATTATTAACTTTATTATATATGTGATACTAATAATCTTGAAAAACACAAATATATTCATATATCACAGAGTTGTAATCTTCACAAAGCTATTTGATATTTACTTATCGTTTTTGGATCCTTTAAGAAACTTCCCTCTCCAACAAATTCTAATCTTAAGGCTTCAGTGGTTCTGGTCATAAGATTTGCTATATTATCATCTGTTCCAAAAATATCTTTCTTAGTGTTTTCATTTAGATTTTGCCAAAATCTTAATGTGCTATTTTCTAGAATTCGTTCTATAAAATGTTTTATTGTTTCATAATCCATTTTATTAATAGTTATGGTAATCCTTAAAGCTGTTTCTCATTTATCAATAGCTTCTTCAATGTTGTTTACACAATCTAAATCAAGATAGATTCCAAAGGGATTAATAGGTTCATTTTTCATGCTCCCTAAAGGTGTATATGTCTCAGGTGTTTTAATACTTGTTGAAATACCTGCATATCCTCTTGTGGGTTTATCAAAAGGTCTGGTTCTAATAGTAGGCTGATCAGTACTAGTACTTGGAATACTAGTAATGTTGGGATTCCAACTAGAACTAGAGTCTGTTTTTACAATTGGATCAGGTTTTAAGTTTATAAATATATCATTGTCTTCTTCTAATTTTAATTCTTCTATCTGAGTCATTAAATTTCATTGGGATTTAAATGACCTTCTCTATAATGTTTACTTAGTTTTAAGTGTTCTTTTACAAATTCTTTTTTGAAATATATTTTATCTTCTAAATCTTTTTGTAACTTTATTAAATCTTCTTTGGGATTGATTAAATAATAGTAATCTCTTCTAAATTCTAAATATATAATTTGATTTTCAAAGTCTTCATTATTAAATTAAAATCTCTTGTACTTCCAAATATTTTATAACAAGTCTCACAGTTCATTGTTAAGGTGGATATCTCTATAATGTTTATTTAGCTTTTTTTCCTAGCTTAGCTCTCTGGCTCCTTATTCTCATATGGTTAAGAATCGTTTCTTCTAAGTTTCTCTGAATTCTTCTCAAATAATCTTTATCCTTTCCCATTAACTCAGAAAAACTTAATTTAAACTGTCAGAATTCTTTTTCTGTTTACAGAAATATAATTTATCTTCTTCTTTTCTTATTTTAGCGAATAACTTATCACATCTTTCACAATCCATTAATATTCTTCTAAAAACCAGTCATCATCATCCATAACTTGATTATCATTATAAAATCTTATTGGTACATTATCAACATAAAAATAAAAATTATCTTCGATATAATTATTATGATTTTCAAGTTCGGTATCTAAAGGATTTAAAAATATATCTAAAGAATAATAAGATTCAATAATATTTATTTCAATATTTTCTAAATTAATCTTAATAAGGGCTCTGATACCATTTTTGGGGGCAGAATTTTATCTGTCCAAAACTATTAAATTTATTAATATATTATCTTATTTAATACATATCAAAGAAAAACATTCATCAATAAAGATAAGTTCTATAGAAATAATCATATATTCAGATCTTTAAATAACCAAAAATTAGATAGGTCCAATACGCTTCCATACCTTGTGATCTCGCTTTGACCGTTTTTTCTCCCGAGTATCTTTTGGATCTTTTAACGAGCGTTTCAGCTCCAACCTGAAAACAGGTAACTACCCTTGAAAGTCCTTCAGGAGAAACCAGCACAGCCTTAATTCGTTTCCTACCTTAAGGCGTAAGAGATTTTGAGATAAAGAAATGTATTGGATTTTTCTAATTAAATATAGAAAAGATCAGTAATAAAAGGAAGTATTATTTAGATTGCACACTTATATTACAAGAAGGATACTATATTACAAGTGAACTTTTAGACACTCTGAGTTTTCTTTCTTTCTAGAACCATACTTTGCTTTCTTCACTCTACCCTTGTTCAAAAACTTCTCTCCCTATTTATAACAAATGGCGGACTTCAACCACGGACTTCAACTTTATCGGATATGAAATCCGGACTTAATACAAGAAAATATAAATATAATGATTAAAAACGCCAAACAACTTTTACAATAATTCTACGTAAGACAATAAGCTTTTGTAAAGAGGAAGATTTTTCTTCGTTATCCTTTCTTTAGTCTTCATCTAATGTTGACATCTCCTTTATCTTTTCCTTGAGTGAGGAACAATTTGGATAGGTGCCCTTTTTGTGCTTTCAAAAATGAGAAAGCTTTTCCCGTGCTTGGGGACTTGATCGTAATTTCCCAATATCAATCATATTGATTTTGAAATTTAGATATCTTTTTGCGGAGGGCGGTGAGATCTTAGCTGGACCAATCATTACAGAAGAAAACATTTTCATTCCTCCGTATGCACAGAATCCTCTCTTGAAGGCATTCTCTAATCCTTGTAATATTACACGCAGGCCAATTGCTCTCCTGTAATGTATATCTCTTTCTTCAAACCTCTCATATTCTTTTCAAAATTAAATGGTAGGGATAATAAAGCTATCTTCTTTTCCAATTTGAATGAAATGATAAGCACGGTATTTCTAGTCTTTATAGAAATCAGGTCCAGCTAATAAGAATTTTAAAACTAATATATCTTTTGGTACAATAGATGGATTATTGTAATAACAATTTTTAACTCCTTCTTTAATCCAATATGGTAACATACTGAGTTCAGGGAACTCAGGTGGCTGAGTAAAAATAGAGTTGATAGCACCAAAGTCGTATCAATATCGTATCTCTCTGGGAGAAGAATCTTGAAGATAATTAATTCTTGGATAAATTTCAGAAAAATCAGCATACCTGTTCTCACTATCAGGCATAGCATATAATTCTTTCATCTAATTTATCTGATTTTCGACCAATAATGACATAATTTCATATGTTCCCAATGGGAATTCTAAGGGTCCTCTTTCTCTTTGATGTCTTAGAGAAATCTCTTTTCCCTTTTCCATATCTGTAATTGAGTCTTCTTGAGAAGAATCTTCAAACTTTTCTAATTCAACTTTTTGTAGTAAACCATCAGTAGTGTTTTTTGTAGCAGAATAGTTTTTTAATTTGGCTGAAATCATTAAGCATTCTGCTTGTAAAAGTTCCTTAATTTCAGAAGTAACTCCATGTAGATTAGATATATCTATAAGATCTGATATATTATGTTGGATAGATTTGACTTGATTATCCATCTCTTCAATCGAATCAATTATTTTTCTCATGAATTCTACCATTGCTAGTGAGAAAATTTGCTAAAACATTTTTACCAGATTTAATAATTTCAATATCAAAAGAATATTCAAAAAGTAAAGTCTGTTATCTTATGACTCTTTTATATTCATATTTAGATGGTAGATTATTAGAAATGAATGTCTTTACTTGAGTATTAATAGTTCTTAATGTGAATCTTTTAGGAGTAAAAAGTAATATAATTTTTAACAACTTTTAATAAGTGCTAAGATTTCTTTTTCATTAATATAATATCTATACTGGGTATTAGTAAATATACCTGAACAATATCTACATATACTTTCTCCAATTTTGTTTTTATTTTCATCATAATCTTTCTTTTTAAGTATTCCACTCCATCCATACTCAGATGCATCTGTCTCTAATATTAAATCATCTTCATCTTTTAGTAGTTCTAGCTTCGGAAGATTTTTACATTTTTCTTTTATTTCTTTAACCTTTTCTATTAGAAATTTATTAAACTCAAATATCTTATCTTTTTTCAATAACTCTTGAAAGGGTTTTCTTAAATTAGCAAGATTATTAATACAATCAGAAGCATAATTTAGAATCCCAAAAAACTTTGAACTTGTTTTTTATCTTTTAATTTATCATGAAAGGAGGATATCTTTTCTATTATATGTGTTCATAGTTTTATACCCTTACCATC
This sequence comes from Echites panduratus, assembly GCA_035221335.1. NCBI lineage: Eukaryota > Viridiplantae > Streptophyta > Magnoliopsida > Gentianales > Apocynaceae > Echites > Echites panduratus. Next base: position 7,020 of record JAWZTD010029156.1, read on the forward strand.
AATTTCCATTCCTAGAAATTCTATTTCATTTTGTAATATCTTTGCCTTTTTCTGTGAAAGAGCTAATCCATGTTCTAGGCACAAACTTATAAAAGTATCAAGATGTTTAAGATGAGTCTCAATATTATCAGATAATACTAAAACATCAACATAAACAAATATAAAATCATAATTTTAAATATATTATCCATTTTTCTTTGAAATAATTGCGGGGCATTCTTTAATCCAAAGGGCATAACTAGCCATTCATATTACCCTTGAGAAGTTGAGAAAGCAATATAAGGTATACTATCATTATGCATCTTTATTTGCCAAAATCCAATTTTACAGTCAAATTTCAAAAATATCTTTTTGTTTTTAATCCAATTTATAAGGCTTTCTTAATGTGGTAGGAAGTATCTATCAAATATAGTATTATCATTTAACTTTTTATAATTTATAACCATCCTATCTTTGTTCCTTAAAATCTCAACATTATTTCTTACTAAAAAGACTGGTGAACTATGAGGAAAATTACTAGGTCTAATCAATTTTTGATTTAATAATTCCTGAATTTATATTTTAAATTCTTTTTGGTATTCAAGAGTATATCTCATAAGTGTTACTCTTATTATTTTATTTTTATCCTTCATTTCTAATTTGACCTCTATCTTATTTTTATCCCAAATTGTAAAGGATAAGCATAGGAAAAACTTTGTCATTTTCCAAAGTACAAAAGGGGCACCTATCGATATTGTTCCCCACTCAAGGAAAAGATAAAGGAGATGTCAACATCATATGACGACAAAAAAAAGGATCAAGAAGAAAAATTTTCCTCTTTACAAAAGTTTAATGTCTTATGCAGAATTACTACAAAAGTTATTTGACGTTTTTAATCATTGTATTTATATTTTCTTGTATTAAGTCCGGATTTCATATCCGATAAAGTTAAAGTCCGTGGCTAAAGTCCGGAGAGAACTCTTTGAACAAGAGGAGATTCAAGTAAGCAAAGTTGCGTTCTAGAAAGAAAGAAAATCAGAGTGTCTAAAAGTTCTCTTGTAAATAGAATCCTTCTTGTAAATCCAATACATTTCTTTATCTCAAAACCTCTTACCCCGTAAGGTAGGAAACGAATTAAGGCGCTGGTTTCTCTTGAAAGACTTTCAAAGCTAGTTACCTGTTTTCAGGTTGGAGGTGAAACGCTTGTTAAAATATCTGAAAGATACACGGGAGAAAAAACAATCAAAGCGAGATAACAAGGTATGGAACCATGTTGGACCTATCTAATTTTTGGTTATTTAAAGATCTGATTATATGATTATTTCTATAGAACTTATCTTTATTGATGAATGTTTTTCTTTGATATGTATTAAACAAAATAATATATTAATAAATTTAATAGTTTTGAACAGACAAAATTAATATAATATAATATATTATATAATAAATTTAATATAATATATTAATATATTTTCATGTTGATAATGTACTAATAAGATTTTATAATGATAAGCAAGTTATGAATGATGATGACTGGTTTTTAGAAGAGTATTAATGGATTGTGAAAGACGTGATAAGTTATTTACTAAAATAAGAGAACTAGAAGACAAATTATATTTCTGTAAACACGAAAAAGAATTTTGACAATTTAAATTAAGTTTTTCTGAATTAATGCGAAAGGATAAAGATTATTTGAGAAGAATTCAGAGAAACTTAGAAGAAAATGTTTCACTTTTTAACCTTAGTGCTTTCATCTCTCTCCTTGAAGCTCTAGTTTTCTTCTATGCAATTGATTAGATTAGCAAAGATTCTGAATTTGAAGTATTTGTTTAGCAAAATTTTCATTTACTTCTTGTTCGGTTTTGAATCCTCTGTTGAAAGTTATGTTTTTTTTGCAATTTCTACATTCTTAATAGATAAAGATCACATTTTTCATTTTTATATTCTAGTTTTGTTCGAGTTCTTAGGGGTTCTTCATCAACTAATTGTCAATGGAATCTAATACAGGTATTAGTTTTTGCTATCCTTTGATCTTTCAAGAATTTCACTTTTGCTTCTAGAATTCCTTAGGAGGATATAATTCATGTTGTTGATTTTGTAGAGAGGATAGGTGATGTTAGTGATTGTACTTATCATGATGCTAAATATCATAGCATCAGGTATAAGTATGATGACAACTTTATTAATTACAAGTATATAAATGAAGACTTAGATCGGGGGCTTTGACTATCGGGTACCATCAGCTATGTGTCAAAGATCATAGGTATACTACTAAGTTGGTGATTTGTACATATTTAAGCTAAATTTTATGTCATTATCTATGTAACTTAGCTTAATTATGTGGTTTTAGATGTATTTTACTTCCCTATATTTGATTTTTGATTGTTGGAAGGTTTGGTTGGAAAATGCTAGGAAAAAGATTCCTTCCTGGTTTCAACCCATAGCAAAGTGATTTTAAATAAACTGGTCCTAAACAATTTACCACCTATTGAGCCTCATCATTAAACCAATCCCAGTATTTATTTAATGTCTTTTCCTTTCTTTGCCAAATGCTCAATAGGTGTGACTGAGGCTTCAAATGAACTGTATTGCTAGCATTTTGATTCATGAATAGCTTTGCTAGCTTTGAAAGTGAGTTGATGGATTTGTTTGACAAGTTAGAATACCAATTCAAAGCTTGCCATTAGGGGTTGCTTGAAATGTTCTACACAACAACATGTCATTAGGATAATAGAATGTCATCACAAAGTTGTACCTGTTTAGATGTTGTCTAGGATCTATAGAGCTATCGTATTATCCAAATATAATTGTGGAGGCTTTAAAATAAGTTAATTATTAGTTATGAGACTTTTATTCTAGATATTTTGATAATATAAAGATTTGAACTTGAAAAATATCACAAATTTTGTGCGGGCCAAACGGTCAACGCTCCTTCTTCACCCCGAGAGGTTAGGGGTCTTTTAATTAAAAGGGCTAAGATAATTATTTTGAATTCATGATCCGATGATTAATTTTAATTAAATCAAGAATGAGTTATGGCTCATAATAGCCCAAATC
>JAWZTD010029167.1:0-15359 GCA_035221335.1 Echites panduratus
CCCCCCCCCCCCCCCCCCCCCCCCCCCCCCCGCCCCCCCTCTCCAATCGAAAGTAATATGAAGTAGCTTGCAAGTTTAAAGTTCTTGAGTTCAAAGTACAAAAAGATGGCCTTTTACTCATCTTGATTCCTAGATAATTCTAATTCCTTGAATGGAAGCATTTACTTTAATTGGTAGATCTTAACTACAGATTATGTGCGTCAGAAAATGTGCTGGTCCACTGTCTTTGTGACATTTGTTGTTCAAGAATGGTATATTATATTATAATTCAAATATTCTATTTCATTTTTTATATCACAATTTATTAAAGTTAAATAATATATATTAGTTGATAAAGATTAAATACTTTTTAGATTTTGATATAATCTTTAAAGATTTTATTAATAAAATATATATAAAAAATAATTGGTAGAAGATATGATAAGAAGTAATATGAAATTGATTTAGATAAATTTTGATAAAAAAAGGTCAAATTTTCAAATGGATGCCTTTGTTTGTGTTCAATTAATCCTTCCTTTACCTATTGTTTAGTATTCTAGTTTGTTATTCGATTATTATCTTTAAAGAGGGATCGAGGGTTGCATCTGCCTAGTTATATATTAGATAAACTTTAAAAAAAGAAAAAAAAAATCAATCCTTCCTTTCTTTTGCTTTCCGTTTTTGTTACTTTTGTCCTCCACCTCCAATCCAGTGCTTGCTAAACATCTTTTCCTTCTTCTCTTTTTTCAATAAGTAGAGAAATGACTGTTTTGGTATTTAGTTCATGAGATAAAATGGGTTATAATGATCTTTTTCCCCTTATTTTTAACTTTTGAGGTCCCATTTTAATCCTTTTTACTAGCAAATTCAATTTTCAAACAATTTAAAATTTTTATCAATTTAAAATTGTGTTTTACTGTGTAAGTTGGTGTTTTATTTTTACCAAGTCAAGCACCAATTAACAATAAAATAATAACATGTCCTTGATTGAATAAATCAAAGACAGTAGGTGGGATGGAGAAATTCAAGTTATCCAACACACTAACCATCACATCCTGCAAAAGCTCTCTTGCTCACTTCTTCATCAAATTTATTCAGTAGCTGATGAAGCTATTGAGACATAGATGAAACAAACTAATGAGGACCATAACGTTAAGAAGTAGAACCAAATATGCTAGTAGGGAAAACACTATTACCCAAGGCTTGAACATATCTGGGATGCTCCTTTTCAAGCACCAGGGCTAAGGAGTCATTCTGTGACACAAGAATGGAAGAACAATCTTGGTGCTTGATCTCCTCAATCATCTCCTATACATGATGAAAAAGGAAGTTAAATCAATATTAAATAGTAAAGAAGTTAATAAAAAAAAGTCATTTAGTGTATATCTAAATCTTCAAGTAGATTTGTCATCCCTAGCCCGAGTTAGATATGGGATCTGAAAATGTATCACGAAAGAACTCGTAAGATTGTTCTCGCAAGCATTAAGCCTCTACCGCTAGTAGAACAAAACAATAAACTAATATTTGAACTTAAATAAATAAATAAAAACTCCAAAGTATTTCAAATGAATAAATCTCTCCTCGTCAATAAATTAAGTCCATTACTCAACCAAACCATGGAAGAAGAATTATATTGATACTCAATCCTAAATAAAAGAAAGACAATCCTTGTTCAAAAATCAAATCCTTCTAGCTAGTTGGCGTGATCTTTGTTCCCATAACTTTCTGAATCTACACTAACGAACTAAAATCTGAACTAAAAGCCCAATGAGTATAGGTACTCAATAATTTGGAATACAATAATAATTAAGGTTAAAATGTTTTAGAGCTTTACAAAATATTGCCCATAAAAGTAAATCAAAAGGAGTATATAGAATCCGACAGCATTGAAAAATCTAAAATGTTTCATATTAAGGTTTAAGTGATGGTGATCAAACTCTAGCAATGCCTTTTGGAGCAATTACAAGACTTAGAGCATCAAGGATGAAGAAGGCATTGATGATGTGTGCAAGAAAGGGAAGTTCAACTTGATTTCAAGGCTATCTTTGAGGAGGATTCATTTGATGATGAAATGGATTCCCGAAGGTGTTTCAACATACGTGACATTCAAGGTTTTGAAGACAATTAAACTATGATTACAAGTATTGAAAATGGCACTGATAACTATGGAAATCATCCACAAGAAGTCTAGTTAAGAAACACCAAAGAAGAAACAAGAAAACAAGCAAAAAAAAAAAAAAAAGACAGAGCCAGTCCCGCTCATTGTTAGGAGAGGAGTCTGATGCTTGACAAAGTTTAGAGCAAATTGGCTTTCTATCTGTAAGGTGTATGGCCTTAGCATCCGGCACTTTATGGCCCTTGTTTAGCTTGATTAATGCCATCTTTTCATGGTCTTTTTTTGTTGTTTTTGATGTCTTTTAGGGGTATTTATGTATTTTAAGCCCCAACCACGAATTTATTAGGTCTTTTCTTGGTCAAGACTATAAATACTCCTTCATTTGTGTTTGAATCAACACAACAACTTATTCTGATTGATTGAATCAATTTTAAGATCAAACATGATCTTTTTGTGTGTGTTCTTATTGAACTCTTCTAGGGTTCTTGATGGGAGGCTACATTGAGGGCTTTCATCTATTTTGGCTAAGGTGTTGAATAGTCTAGCAAATCAAGAGATTAGTTGATGTTGTTTACTAATATAGGTTAATCTAATTTAACTTGAACCTCTTAATGAGTCCTTGGAATTCAACTTGGTTTTTTGAAAATTGTGAACTAAGAACCCAAATTCAAGATCATGTCACCACTTATACGTACTAATTCCTTGGTTAGATAATTAAATTCGGTCTCAACTGTTTATCCCACTAGATAACTAAACATGTTCCTTGGTCAGATAAACAAATTTTTAGCTTTTTCACCATGCTTATTAATCTTATGGGCCATAACTAAAATGGAACATAACTAAAATGACATTTCTTCGAAACCATAATTTCATAATCATTGTATTGGAATTCTTTTATTATTATTTAACATAAAATTCATGTAATTTGCAAAATAGGAAGAATATGATGACAATATTGAAGGAAACTGGAAGAATCATCATCATCATGAGAAAAGAAATTTGCTGAACTACTCAATTTAAAAATTTTTTTTCCATAAGCTTCGATTTTGCATAAGTGGTTTATAGGAAAAAAAATTATGACAAGAAAGCATAAATTTTCTTTTAATTTATTTCCAAAATTGGCAAGGAATTGAGAAGAAAAACTGTAAACCAAAGAAGGAGTTGACAATGGTGGTATCTATGTAAAGGGGCATCTAACAGAACTTGCATTTCAGGTTTGACAAAATTTTCAATGGTCTATCTATTATTGATGACATAGGAATCCAATATTAACAAAATGGAACTTGAAAGATCAATCATTATCAGGACATTGATTATTCTTTTTTTTTTTAAGACTGATTTCTATTGCTGGTATGGTGTAGGGAGAGTGAAGATCAGGAATTCGAAATTGCAATACTTGAGAGAAAAATCCAAAGGAGCACGGATGTGACCCTCAATCAAAATTTTGGTGCAATATAAAATTTTCTCCCTTATTAATGATGTGCAGTTCATTCAGAAACCCCAACGAAAATGAAAATTGATGATTAAATGAAGACAAGAATTTATAATAAAATAAGAGTATCATTATATTAACTTTATTAATTATCCAATGGATCTTAGGAAATAGTAACCCTCCCAAAATCACCTCAATCTCTTAATCAACTGAAATCATACCATTTATTAGAAGAAAGAAGATCTAAAATCTAAATCATACTTAAAAGGCACGTTCATATCCTAGTGAAGCAATTCTAGCATGACCATAATTTGGTCTCTCTCTCTCAATTTTTCAAACGTAATGTTAGTTTTTGTAAGAAATCCAAAATTTGACATTAAAAAAGGTAATGGTTAAAGAGGATTTAATTAATCGATTAATTAAGCCTTTATTAATGTACTACCAACCCATACATAAATACTATCTAATTGGACCCTATGCTCACTATTTGGCACTACGTTCTACCCTCCTATCAAAATGTTTTTGAAGGACATCACGGAGGACCTAAAAGACACGACAAGACCTTTTATGATGGCAATAGGACCATTGCAATTGATCATTTTATACTACATGATGTTATATATGTGCTTTTATATAGCAGTTTGCTGGCCATAGCACAAATGCCAAGCTCATGTGACGGACCGTATTATGTGACTATGGTCATAGCATAAATGACAGCTCTAGAGCCGTCTAGAGCCTAGTTTCACATAAACTAGGTAACTACAATTAAATTTTCTATCAATTGCAAAGTGGCTTGGAATCACAGAGGCAAAAAATTTGTGGTAAAAAAATGCACTACTATAGGTACTCAATCGACAAACTATAACCGATATTCCAAGTGAAAGTTTAAATTAAAACTTTAAGAGAAAGCCGAGAGAAACCAACAAGAACCAATTTATAACGAATCTAGTGAAAATAAATTACTGCTCTTTTGATTTCTCCCTAGTTCTCAATTATGCTTTAGATGAGCAAATTATCTAAGTGAAAGCATTACTTCTCTTGATGCATTTGATAAAAATAAAATTTTAATACTCTATCTTTATATGTATTTTATCAAGAAAAGCACTAGAGTACAACATGTCCAGCCAAAAAAAAAAAAAAAAGCACTCATAACCATCAAAGTTATAACTTTAGAAAATAGCGAAGTGAAATCAACCAAAACCAATTTAAAATGCAATCCATTGAGAATAAATTAGCATTTGATTTCTTTCCAGTTCCCACTTGTGCTAAATATGAGCAAATTAATTATCCTATGTAAAAGCTTCAATAAGTGGGATTCTTACTTCTCATGAGGCATTTGGAATAGACTAAGCCTTAAGACCCTAACTTTGCATGTAAATAAAATACTAAAGAAACAACATATGCAGCAAAATAAAAGATTAATGACCAATTATTACTATAAACATAATTGGACATAGATATACTATATTGCTAGATAGAGCCTCGAAATTTCAAACTAGTGCAACAATCATTGAACTTTAGAAACAACATAACAAGGATAAACAAGCTAGTGCAGTAAAAAATTAATATTTTAGAATCAACACCGAAAGGTCCCTTTTTTTACATTAGTTGAAGACAACAAGCAAAAAGCATGAATAAGAAATGATGCCTCACTAGCACTAAAACTTTAGATAAGGATAACTGATTGGCATATTATTTGAAAATTTTATCCTTGAGAAAGAAACAACTTATTGATAAGTATGATTGATTGGGATGTTATTTGAAAAATCCATTCTTTGATAAGGAAAAAAAATTTATCCCTTAAATTATATTATCTATCAAAGTCTAATCAAATTAATTGAAGCAACGGTTTCTTACCTTCTGGGAATCACATGGTTACTTACCTTCTTGTTGTCAATAGTCTAATTGAGGGGCTATTTAATCTACTAAGTGAAGGGAACAAAGTAAAGATTTTTGGGTGAACAGAAATTAGTTGGTGAGAATACCCAATGAAGAAATGGACATTGTTGAAGGGAAGTTCATTAGAGTCAACAACACTGGTCCAGGCATTGTAAATAGTTAGGGGAAGCTATTGCGTAAATCCACTATATGTATCTTGTCTGATTTGCTGAAAACTCTTGTAACTTGGAAGAACTAGTGCATTGGATCATGGAGCTCGATCGTCGTAGGCTTGGTCGAACTGAGTAAACAAATTGATTGCTTTTTTTTATTACTTTACTTTACTTGAGCTTAATTTTCTATCACTATTACACACAACACTTGTGAATTGAGAATTTTAAAAGTAATATTGTAGATTTATTTCATTCAATTGATATCAAAGCCCAAACACTCGTGTATCGTTGAAATCAGCAGGTGTAATCTTGGGAAGAATGGATCAAAATCTAGAAGGTGGGTCAATGGCAAGACCGCCATTGCTTACCGGTGACAATTATTCCTATCAGAAGGCAAGAATGGAAATGCTTGTTTCCACCCAAGATGAAAATTCTTGGGACTCAATAAAAATGGGATGGTAGCCTCCATCTATTAAAGAAGAAAGAAGAGGCATCAAATTAAAACAAAAAATTGAATGGTCTGATGAAGAACGGAGATTATCTATGGCAAATGCATAGGCTCTCAACAATATTTTTTTATGTTGTAAGAGGCTAAGAGCTAAATAATTCAAAACCATATGTACATGATCTACAACAAAGGAAGCATGGGATTCTTTAAAAATTTGTATGAAAGGACAAATGCTGTCCGAAAGTCCAAACTTGATATTCAAACTTTGAAGAGTTGAAGATGCTAGATGGAGGTATTTAATGGTAGAGTTCATGATATATTTAATCAATCTGCTCAACTTAGTGACAGATATTTTGAAAAATGCTAGTGAGAAAAGTTTTATGATCTGCGTCCAAGATTCATGGCTAAAGTTATAGCTATTGAAGAAGCAAAGGATTTATCCAAAATGAAGTTGGAAGAACTAATGGGTTCATTACAAACTTTTGGGATTAATTTTCTTGTTTAGAAAAGGGTAAGAATCTGGCATTAACAGTGGAGGGAATTAATTGAAACTCAGAAATAGATAAATAGGAGATGGCTTATTTCATTAAAAAAAAATTCCAAAACATTCAGAAAGGCAAATAAAGGAGCACAATTTTAGAAATGTGCCAACAATGAACACAACAGTCAAAATGATGGCAACTAAAGGAAGTTTGCAAAAAGAAAACCTCTTGGAAAAAAGAATAAAAACAGAGCTGTCTTTTTGCTATGGATGTGGTGGTTACGGACTTATGCAATTCGAGTGTGCAAATACTCTCAAAAAGAACAATGCAGATAATGCTGCCTAGAGTGATGATAATATTTTTGATCAGGACAACAATGAAGAGGAAACTTGTAATGTGGCTTTTTGTGGGATTAGTGATGATAATCCTGACAATGAAGATGATGATTTCGAATCAAATAAATCAGAGAAGAATGAGGAAACTATCACTGAACTAAAAAATCCTTATGAGTTTATGTCATCTAATTATGTGTAGCAGATAAAGCAAATTAGAGATCTGAAGGTGGAAAACATTGAATTAAATCAAGTCAATAGATTGTTAGAAGAAAAACAACAGCTGCTGGGAATAAAGAATAAAGTTATACAAGAGAGATCAGAATATGCTCAAGACTATATTGGATGCTACAACAGATGAATGATGTTTTGACCAAGGTTTTGTTCTTAAAGATTCAAGGGACACATAATCAAGCACAACTGTCAAAATGTGTAAAACAATGTTATTTTTGTTCTGACACAGGTCACTTATGGCAACATGTATGTGAGAGGAAAGTTAATAAAAAAAAAACTCAAATCTTGGTTGCAAAAAAGGATATGACAGCTCATGTTGCACATCTTTCATTTAAAGTCAATGTAGATAGTTATTGGTACCTTGAGAGCGGTTGCTCTTGACACATAACTAGAACTAATAAAATGCTGTTAGGCTATCTTCCTCACAATAGAGGCACCCCAACATATGGTGATGGAGTCAAAAATAATGTTTTATGAATTGGTACTGTCGAGATGGATGAACTTCCACCATTGACCAAAGTGTTTCATGTCAAAGGACTAAAGGCCAATTTATTTTACATTAGTCAACTATGAGACTTAGGTATGAAAGTTAACTTTACTTATAATAAAGGAATTATAATTGATGATGTAGGTAAAGTTATCAGGAAAGGAATCAAGGCATCAAACAACTACTATAAACTTATGAACAACAATGCCAAAATGCAAATATTGATGAGTTGGAAATATGGCATAAAAAACTTGGGCATATCAATTACAAATACTGTTGAGACTAAGTTTTGACAATTTGGTTCAAGGGCTACGGAAATTAAGCCATGTCACTACAAAATTATGTGGACAATGTCAAATTGGGAAACAAACCAGAACACCACATCAGCAATTAAATTAGGCTCTGTACTTGCCAGGGTCCAAAAAGCCTGCAGGAAGAAATATTCTAAGGCTAACATAAGCTAACACTGGCTCTGTCATCAGCGCCAGTCAACCCCTGTTCAGTCTTGCTTCAATAAGTTCTTCAAGTTTTAATTCAGTTGTTTTTGTATTGTTAAGGGACTTAATGGTATTTTGAACTTCAACTACAACCTAGATTAGTCTTCAACTATAATACCTTCTAGTTTGTAACTTGAAATAATCTTTAAATGAATACAAACACCTTTTCTCTTTGAGATACAAATTTCCAAGATCAAAGTGATCTTTTTGGTGAGTTCTTAGGCAACTCTTCTAGGGTTCTTAAGTGACTACAAAAGGGCTATCAATTACTTTTGGTTAGGGATGTGTCTACCAAATCAAGAGGATGATTGATGCAGATTATGCTTCATAGATCATTCTAACTAATATGAAACAAACCTTTGACGAAATCCTTTCAATTGGTGTATTTTTTATGAAACTTCCTTTCGAAGGAATCACATCATCTTTTTGTATTAGATCTATGGTTCTTCATGTTAAGGTTTGTCAACCTTTAATTTCTTTATTGTGTGCTTGGATCATGTTTATTTCATTGAAATCTCATGATCCAGTGTTTGTTTTGCGATTTTGTTTTTCTACAACTATCATACTCTTCTACTTGTGATCTATGTTGTGTGGATCTAACCTAAGCCCAAATCAAAGATTGATACAACATGCAATGTGATTGTTCTTCTTCTTCCATTAAGCTAAACTAAAATACAAAAAAAAAAAGAAAAAAGATAAAGTGCTTCAGGCCCAAATTGAACAACAAAATCAAATGCAAAAGAAAGAAAAATTGGTGGTGAGAAAATTACCAAAAAAAAAAGAAGAAAAAAAATGATTGAAATTGTTGAAAAAAAAGAGATCTTGTTACATTTGAACAATTAGTGGTGTGAAGACGATTTTTGATTGAATTGAATTTGAATTGCCATTGATTGATGTAAAATTGAGAACTTATGTTTGGGAATTGTGAATTGGCATTGCAAATCATTTTGATCACAGGTTTTCTTTGACCTCTAGATGTTTGTTATAATGCCTATCATATATTTCTTTGAATTCCAAGTGTTATATAATTTGAATTGTGTTATTTGACCTATTTTCTCAACTCTTTGGTTCACGTAAGTTGATCGTTGTTGACTATTTGATTGAATTGTGTTGATTGCATGGTATCTTATCCTAAGTGATTAACACTGTTCTAGTAAGTCAACTAAGAACTCCAAAGAAGAGTTAGAGTTTAGAAAAGTTTGTGTTGTGAGATTCTTAGAGTGAATTTAGTTACTTATTGTAAATATAGTATGTGTATTGAATGAATTAGAAAGAATACATGAGCCTTTTAATATAGATTTACTTCCTACATCCTAAGTCTCTAATTTTAAAATGTGGGATAACATCCACACATATAAATATTACCCTTTAACACTCCCATTCAAGCTGGAGCATACATATCATATGCACCAAGCTTGTTACAAATGTATCTCACTTGAATCCCACCTAATGTTTTTGTAAATATATTGGCCAACTGCTCTGCGAGCTTCACGTGAACTGTATGAATGGCATTTTGTAGCATCTTCTCTCTAATAAAGTGATAATCGACTTCAATATACTTTGTCCTTTCAAGAAACATAGGAATAGAAGCAATGTGAACAACCGCTTGATTATCAGAAAGTAAACTCATTGGTGTTACAATACACGTATTGGGAGCTAAATTAGTGTACAATTTAAAAGAAACTTTTTATATTATTCTTGTTAATAGGTTCGAACATTTTGGAAAGGTTGAGTTTTGATAAATAATGTTGAGATACGATAGATATTTCGATATAAAAAAAAAATTCACAATATAGTAAATTTGTACATTGATGTGTGTCATAGCTCTATACTCTGATTCTGCACAAGATTGAGCTTCAACAGCCTGTTTCTTACTCTTCCTTGACACAAGGTTACCTCCAACTATAACACAATAGCTAGTAGTGGATCTCCTATCACCAGTGGAAAATGCTCAATCTATATCAGTATAACCTTCAATAAGCATGTGATCCTTGTACAATAATCCACATCCTGGAGCATCTTTGAGATATCTCAATATATGTATCACTGCATCCCAATGTTTTGTTTGAGGACAATCCATAAACAGACTAATAACAGTCACAGCAAATGCAATATCAGGTCTAGTCACTGTTAGGTTATTAAGTTTCCCTTCTGGATCAACAATAAGCTCTCCTTAATCTGGTAACAACTTAGTATTAGGATTCATTGGAGAATCTATTGGCTTGGACCCTATCATACCTGTTTCAGAGAGGAGATTAAGAACATTTTTTCTCTAAAAGAGGCAAATTCCTTCACTAGATCTGGCCACTTCAATGCCTAGAAAGTACCTAAGTTGACCTAAATCTTTTGTTTGGAATTGCTTTTTTGCAGAAAAGACTTCAACTCCTGAATTCCCTTTAAGTCATCTCCAATTATAACAATATAATCAACATAAACAACCAGTAGGATTTTACTTGCTGAAGAGTGCTAATAAAACACAGAGTGATCAACCCCACATTGCCAAAGACCAAACTCAACAACGACTTCACTAAACCATCCAAACCATGCAGGAGGAGATTGTTTCAAACCATAAAGGGACTATTTTAACCAACAAACCATACTAGACTCCCCCTAAGCAACAAACCCAGGTGGTTGCTCCATATAAATTTCTTCCATAAGAGTGCCATTGAAAAAGGCATTTTTAACATCTAGCTGATGTATAGGCCAATGATAAGTAGCAACAAGGAAATATAGAGACGAACAGAAGTAATTTTGGCAACCGAAGAGAATGTTTCAAAATAATCAAGACCATAAACCTAGGTATAGCCTTTAGCAATTAGGCGAGCTTTCATTGTATCAATTTTACCATCAAGATAGGTTTTAATAGTAAAAACCCAATGATACCCAACAACAGACTTGCCAGGAGGAAGAGGGACTAATTCCCAAGTACCAATATCGTGCAAAGCACGCAGCTCATCCTCCATAGCATGTCTCCAACCTAAATTTGAAAGAGCTTTTGTAGAAGACTGAGGAAGAGAGATAGCAGACAAAGAAGCAACAAAAGAAGAGAAACGAGAAGACAAAGAATCATAAGAGACAAAATTAGAAATAGGATGAGAGGTGCAAGTACGCTTACCCTTCTAGAGAGAAATCAGAAGGTCAAAATCTGACGGAGGTGGATCTAAAGGCCCTGACTCCACAGGCGTAGTAGCAGAATCTTCAAGAGTCCCAACACTTTGATGACAATGGGTGCAAGTCTGGAAATCAGGGCAGCATAAGAGAGATTTAGGAGAAAGACCAAGATCATAAAGTCAAGATTAGTAATAGACTGACACTCAGAGCAATATGAAGTGGATTTAAAGAAAGTGACATCAGTAGAGACAAAGAAGAAAGGAAGAACTATAACAACGATACCCTTTTTGTGTTCTGGGATATCCCAAGAAAACACACTTGATAACATGGAAGTAAAAGTTATCAATACCTGGATTGAGTTGATGCACAAATCAGACACACCCAAACACACGAGGAGTAACAGGAAATATAGGTGTAGTTAGAAAAAAGGTGACATGGGGTGTGTTCCTAGCGAGGAGAGAAGGTGGCATATGGTTAATCAGATGGCAAGCAGTAAGTACTGCATCTCCCCCGAAACTTTTGGGAACTTGCATTTCAAATAATAAATTACGAGTGACTTCTAATAAGTGACAGGTTTTTCTTTTTGCAATACCATTTTGCTGTGGGGTATTAACATATGAAGATTGATGAAGTATGCCAATTTGTGCCACAAATGTGGTAAAAGGATGAGAAAAATATTCTTGTGCATTATCACTTAGAACATGAAACTGAGTTTTAATTTCAATACAGAATGCATAGAATATAGAAAACAACTTAGAACAATTTTTCATTAAATAAAGCCATGTAGTTCGAGAAAATTCATCAACGAAACTAACAAAATACCGTATCCTTTAACAGAGGATACACAGTATGGAATTTTGTAATTGAAACGAAACATTAGACTTTTGGAATTTTGTCTAATTAACATGGTCAAATTTAATTTACTTATTTTTTTAATAATTCCTTAAAACTGTCATGGCGTTAAATTTTGGGCATAAAGGAATCTAAGAAAAATTTGGCTTTTTTTACCTCATGAACCTCTACAACGTTTGATATTGAGGAAGTAAGATCATAAATAATGAAAATTGAAACTTAACAATTTATTTGTTTGTTTTGTTGGATAAAATGTTATGCATTTAATCTAATAATATTATGTTTCTTAGTAATATTTAATTTCTATTAAAGTCTTGTCAGTATATTTTTAAAATTGTTAGTCTAATAGTGTATAATCCTGCAAGTTTTATGCTATTTATTTTGAAAAATAATGATGAAACTTGTTAAATGGATAAACATAGGAAAATTAATTATGAAGATTAATAAAGGGAATCAGAAAGGCAAAATGGCCTTTTTCATCTTTTATTGACAACTTGGTCACACAGATCCACTTAAGTCTATTTTTGCCCTTTAAGGTGTTTTATCTTTCTTCGACCTTCCTTATTCATATCTCTTTTAAATACAAACAAAAAAAAAGGAATCATATTTGTTATATAATTAACATTCACAATGAATTTAATTAGTAATTTAAAATTTATTCAATTTAATTTATTGAATTATTTACTAAATATTACTCTATATATTTGTCAAAAATTGAATGTCTTAAAATTAATTTACTAGTTATAATTTCAAGAAAGATTAGGCATTGTTTGGTACGCAAGAGAGGGGATCACTTTATCTTTCATAATACAAATAATCACCATTTAATTTGATTTTATTTATTAGTGGTGGGAAAGTAATGAGAAATACATATTCACATATATCATGATTCAAGGTGAACAATCATAAATAAATTTAGAAAAGCATGTTGTCAATTGTTATACAACAACAAAAAGATAAAAAATCTTAGAGAGAGAATCTCTCAACTCATGTGGTTCGGTCGAGACTATCTTGTCTGGATTCATGCTTGCTTTTCCTCAAGATTTGATTTTGTTCTTTCTCTGGTTCTTTCTAATTGATTGCTACATTTAATTACTGAAGATTATGCATTAAAAATCTTGGTTTTTAGTGCATTAAAGTGACAGACGAGGGGCGGAAGAGAAAGCTGCTAAGTCCGTCTTTTTCCGCTTACAGATTCTCCAATTCAGTATTGCCAGGTTAGCTCCCAATATTTCTGATTCTTTTACTCTCTAGTGGGCTCTCTTTGCTTTCATTTTCTACTATTTGGCTGGATGTGGATGTATCATAAGGAGAAAATGCACTGCTGGAAGTAATAGATTGGATGTGGATAGTTAACGTGTTTGTCGGATTTTAGATATTCTTGGTGGTATTTGTTTTGAAGGTATTGTTATTTCGTCATCTTGGTTTGGCTGAATGGATGATGTTTTGTTGGTTTGAGCATTTATTTTGCTGGGTTTGGTATTTTGTTCTTGGTGTTCGTGACCTTATTCATCCGACAATCATGGAAAACCGTTGGAATTTTTATGTTTGATCGTGTATTTGGATATTGTCTTGATTGTTTAGTGTTAATGGTGTCTCGGTTAGCAGAATTGAGTAGTTATTTTGCTGGGTTTGGTATTTTGTTCTTGGTGTCCTTGACCTTATTCATCCGACATTCATATAAAATCGTTGGGATCTTTGTGTTTAATCGTGGTTTGGGATATTGTCTTGACTGTTTGGTGTTAGTGGTGTCTCGATTTGGCAGAATTGACTACAATTATGTGTCGGACACTTTTTGATCAATTTACCAGTGTTATTGCTATTTTAATCACTTTGTGACCGAAATCATGGGAAAAAAGGGAAGTGCTTCGGCCAAGAAAAAGAAAAAAAATTCGAGGGAGTCCTACCACTTCTACAAATATTAATAAAAAGATTGATGATAGTGGGCGGTTGGCAGAAGAAATGGATGTGCGTGGTCATCAAATTCTGCTGGACAAAAGTGGAAAACAAATTGATGGGTCCACTAGCATGCTTGACATTTCCTTTGTTGAGGAGACCGACTTGGACATTTCTGAAGTGACGTTAGGCTGGAAGAAAATAATATAAATGGTTTGAACTGTGATTTGATGGTGGATGGCCCAAATGATGATGGTGGGGATAATACTTCATCAAATGGTGGCAAAAGGAATATCCTTGTCCCTCCTATTTCGGATGTTATTCCACTTGGGCATAAGAAACAAAACGGAGTGCATGCTACTACAAATGACGCTGCACATGACGTGGAAGTCAATGAAAATTTGGCTAAGGATGATAACAAGAAATCATGGGCTGGTCTTTTTAAAGAGAATGACAACTGCATCCTTGAGAGTGGTTATAAATTATCTAAAGAACAGCATGCAAGTGACGTCATAGAAATGGAGATGGAATTTATGATTGATGTTAATAAGGTGTGGGATTTTTCTTTGATTGGATATGTCATAGGAAAATTCCCCGGGAAAGGAGTGATTGTTAATTTTTGCAAGACTTGGGGAGTTCCATTCAAGGTTGTATTTCATGAGAGTGGATGGATTATTTTCTCTTTTCAAAAAGAAGAAGATCGGGATCTTGTTCATCATAAAGGTCCGTATTCAATATTTGGAAGGCCACTGTTATTGAAAGAAATTCCACCTTGCTTTCATTTTGATCCCAGTGAACTGAGTAAAATTCCGATTTGGATTAAATTACTTTGACTCAATCCTCAATATTGGAGCTGTAAGGCCTTGAGTCTTTTAGGATCTATGATTGGAAATCTAATAGGATTATGCACGCTTGTTAGTATAGGTTGATGTTTCCAAACCCCTTACGAGGGAGGTGAAAATCAGAAACCCACACATGAAGGGAATTTTCGCACAAAGGGTAATTTATGAATATGAGCCTCGTTTTGTTCCATGTGAAATACTTTTAATCACTCCAATGGAAATTGTCCCCCAGAGGAAGATGCCCATGGTGCTGAACCGTTGACTAAGGAAGGAAAAAAAGAAAAGAAAGAAAAAGGGGCAAGGAAAAATGGTGGAAGAGAGTAGTAACGACTTCTTGGGAAATTTGAAACATGGCCCTACCAAAGTTGTCACCAAGAATTCTACCAAACCACAACATTAGGTCAACAACAAAATTGCCCATGAGGATGCAAATTGCACCGAGATGGGAAGAAGTGCCAAGAACCCGGGAGTGGAAGCTTCCAAATCTGGACAGTTGGCATCAAAATCTGCATGCATGGAAACCAGTACTGGAAATGTAGATGAGGACCGCTCAGGAGGAACTGCCAATAACCCGACAATGGAAGGTTTTAAATCTGGACA
>JAWZTD010029177.1:0-15358 GCA_035221335.1 Echites panduratus
TCTCTTGGAGATATGTAACCAAAGCTTTTCTCATCTTGGTTGCTCGTCCCCTTGTGATCGGTCCATGAGGTATTGATGGTGTTAGGTCTCCATCAAGGACCAATCACAAGATCAACGGCATCAAAGATGAAAAAGGCATTCATCAGATTCATGCGAAGAAAGGAGGAATTACTTGATTAAGAAGCAACCTTTGAAGGGGATAAGTTTGAAGATAATCAAGTTGATTTGAAGATATGGAATGTATTTCATAAAGGAGGATGAAAGCTTGAATTCATAATTCAATTCATGTCAAGAAAAGAACCAAAATGGAAGAGAATCGAAACCACATGAAAACTTGGAGAATTGGAGCCAAAAGAATGAAGATGGCATGAAAAACAAAAGTTGTAACCTGTCTGGCCCCAAACTGAATGGACAAACAAATTGTGCCAATACAGAAGCATTCCAGAGCTCTATCTGCTACTCTATCCTGCAACAGGAAGCTCTTGTCCTGCTCTTGACACCTTGCTGGATAGGAATGTTTATTTTAGTTTTTATTTGTTTTAAGCTTGTCTTTAGACATTAGTTTAGGAGTGTTTTATGTAATTAACAATCTAGAACATCTTAATTAGGGTTTAGGTGTTTCCTTACTATAAATATTCTTTATTTTGTATCAGAATGGAACTAATCTATTTTTTGAATCAAATTACAACTTCTCTTTGAGAGAATTTTCTGATCAACTTGATCAAACTTGTGATTACAATTGGGCTATCAATTACTTTGGTTGAGGTATTGATGTGTCTTTACAAATCAAGAGAATGGTTGATGAAGAATTTGCTTCATAGATCATTCTAATTAACCACAAACAAACCTTAATTGAATCCTTTTTAATTTTGGGTGTGAATTTGAAGATTGTTGAATTTAAAATCAATTCAAATTCTAAGAAGATCACATAATCTTTCTTTACTTCTTCCAAGTAAATCTTGGAATTTCTTTTCCAGTATCTTGGCTCATGTCAAACTTACCGAGCCCTCCCTTTGGCTTTAATGCAGTAGAATTGGCCTTGGACTTTCCAATACGCTTCTTGTTAGTTTTGTTACCTTTACCTATTCCCTCGGCCATGCCCTTGAATTTCCTAACCATCAAGACTTTAGGGCTTGGTGGACTTCTTAACATTGGGCTTAGCAGTTCTTAACATGGTGAGCAAATGAGTCAGAGTATTGTCAATCTTATTCACATTTTAGTTCATAACAAATTGGTTATGACTCTCAAAAAACTTTTGCAATATAACATCAGTGGCCAACTCTTAACTTAGAGGAAAACCTAATCTCTCTATGTTCTCAGTGTACCCAATCATTTTGAGCCCATGAGAACTAACCGGTGAACCCTTTGCCATTTTGCATTGAAGTAAAGCCTTGGGTACATCAAACCTCACTTGCCTGGCTTGTTCTTGATAAAGCTCCTTCAAATGGTCTATCATATCATATCCATCCATTTCCTCATGTTATTTCTAAAGCTCAGAGTTCATGGGCATGAGGCAACCGATGTTAATAGCATCATGTTGATGCTTAGCATCTTTTTTAGCCCTAGTGGCTTTGGAGGGAGGTTCTTATGGGAACAACAACCTCAAGGACATATGTCATCTTTTCTTGTTTGAGGACAATCCTCGAATTCCTATACATATTCAAGAAATTTTGTCTTTTTCAATTGCCAATCGCAATGATAATGAAGTGTTTTTTGTGTTAGGTGCCATGGTAATCTACAATAAAAATATGTAAAAATATAAGTATCATGAAATGCCCATTTAATTTTGACCTTAAATGACAATCCAACTATTTTGTCTTCAAATTAATAACCCTCATTATTAATTCAAAAGGTTACATATTTAACTTTCTAGTGGGTGAAGATCCATATTCACTTTACCCCAAGTTAGCTTCTCCTATTCTCTTGAGATTTAGTTATTTAGGTAAGCAACACCCTCACTAATTGCATCTCTATGCAACTCTTAGTATAAACATGAACTACTATTGTTCTTAATGCCTCTAGATAACCCCAATTTTGCGGGAACCAAATTAAGTCTACATTATTTATAAACCTTTGGATATCACTTTTATTAAATCTTGTTTCATTAAGATAAACATATTGTCTTTACGTTGGCAAATTTACCCACATTGATCAAAGTGTGAATGAGTGACATTAATTAGTAGGCATTAATCTTGACTTAATTTAATTTGAGGTATTTTGTTAATTTATAAAAGATCTCAATATTTTAATATAAGTGACCACATGAATATTATTACTAGTTGACATGATCTCAAAGTAATAGATGTAAGAATACAAAACAATATAAACATGACATGGTTATACCCCATCCTACTTAATTATCCCAAACCAATGAGATGAAAAAGGTCAACCAAAGGTTGATAAACTACTACTCCTAGTTGTAATGAAATTACTCTATACTATATTACAATAATATGGTAAAGGAATCTCTTGTTACATATGCAGGGAGTTAGGTGAGAAGAGAATTATATTAGAATTGATAGACAGGCATGACACGTAGGCCGTATTTAATCAAAACGAAAAGGAGCTATAACTATGCTCCATGCTAAACCACGAAATTAACATTAAGCATGTAAATGTGATAAACCAAATAAACGAATATAATAGGCAGCGAAATATCATGGAGAATCAATTAATGCCAACAATGACATTGAGGTTATCTTGCTAGCCATTTAGCTAGCAGAGTTCAAAGGGGCAGCCCCCCATGGAATGAACCTACCCAACAGTGAACAAAACTACATCAACTTTGATGTAATCCTGCTATTCCAGAATCTTAATTACATAGCCGTAGAACCATTAATTTTTGCCTTCAATATTCTGGTGCATCGACATGCCAGAATATATAACAAATTTACACGATTTTGTGAACTGCAAAATGTAAAATATGCAGCAAAATGATGATCCAACAAAGCATTAATCATAGTCAAATTAAGACTAATTCTGCCAATAAGCATGAGACTTCATAAATTTCGTGTAAACATACATCATATGGAAAAAAAAAATTCAAAATCAGTAAAATGTCTATATCATCATACAAAAAATAAAATTTAATAAACTTTATTTTAACAAAATTTCTATATTAACATACAGAAAATAGAATTTAGCAAAATTTCTATATCAACATATAGAAAATTGATATCAATAAGAATTCCATATTGACATAAAGAAAATTTGATTTTATACAGGTATGTCATGAAATCATAATTTCACACTGAACTTTACTGTGGACTCTGAAGCTGGCTTTGATACCAAATGAAGGAAGGCCACAAGCAAACTTCCCTCAAGTATCGATCAAAAGGAACCTAGAGAAGGTGACGAAATTGCCAGTCTTTTTGAATTTCGATGTTAGGCTATAATCACAAACAATTGTTTCTGCAATCACAGGCAAGATCTTCAGACCATTGCCTCCATTCGCTCACACTATTGGTTGCCTTGGATCATCACAGGAACAAGGTCTATGGACTCTACACAATTGATTTGCTAGATTCAATTATTCCTACTTTTCTCTCAATTTTTTTTTCGTTCTTAAACTATCTGGCAAAATGAGAAGGCGTCAATCTTAAAAACTTCATGATAAGAAGTCTTCTACATAAACCAATTCCCTTGAATTCTAGTTTGAATTCAAAACGAAAGGCTTATCATGGATATACAAAAAATCGAATTTGCCTAACCTAGAAAATTACTATTTAACACACAATTAACTATTAATTGCATTTTGGGTTTTATTCCTATACTTAAAATTAGCCTAAACAAGTTTATCTAATTATGTATAGGTCTCCAAACGAGATATTAGAAACACATTTTAGCAAGGAGAAGTCCAATATTAGAAACGCCACAATCTCAAGTATAAATTTCTACTAGTCTTGTAATCTTTTCTCATAGTCTTTGTGGTTGTTTCAAATGATGAAACTTTACAATATTATTAATCTCCAAATTGACAAATATTGCAATTCCAACTGAAACCAATAAAATTAAGATTCTCTAAAAAAATAATCAAAAACTGAAAGAATGGACCCACCTCATCTGCCATGAATGATGACAGAGACAATAATGAAAGGTTTGGGGGGGGGGGGGTTTAGGTTTTCAAAATCTATAGAAGAAGAAGCTTTTAAAGAGTAGCAATGCCAGATTGAGATTTAGATGTTTGTTTGGTAGGAGTTTTATTTGCATAATATGATTTATAGTTGACATAAAAATATGTTTCTTTAAAAATAATCTAAGTTAGACAAAAATTGCGCTTAACTTTCATTAATAGTTATATAAACAATATTATAAAATGATATTTGTCTACTTATTTATGCAATAAGTAGAATCAGTTTCTAAAAGAAACTTGTTAGGTATATTTTCTAAAACAATTTTACATAACAGTTCCATAAATCTTATTTTCAAAACAACTTTTAGATGTTTCTCATTATATTTTGTGTTTTCTTTTCCAAACAAATTATTTTCCTTATATAACTTCAATTCTAAAATCATTACTCATTAAAAGGTCACCATTGTATCATTTTGAATCAAATTTTTACAATTTTCATGTATATTAAAACATACCTTTTCTAAAGTAATTCTACAATCCTAACTTGTTTGGTTATATGTTCTTCAATATCTAATACTAATGTTTGGTTAATCTCGTAGAATTAATTTTTATTATATCTTTTTTTGTTAATGAAAATATTTTTATATAGAAAATATCATTAAAAAAAGTGAAAGTTGCCAGTTACATGGAAACAAGTCACGTGTCCCACAAGTTAGGTACCATTCTATAAGTACTTCAGTCCCTTTTGATATTTGGGGAATTGTTATCTTAGGACCATTTCCTAAATTAGTGCGGGGGTGTGCAATTTTTTATATTAACAGTGGAGTATTTCACTAGATGGGTCGAGGCAGAACCTATGGCTAATGTATCTTTGCAAAAAGGTATAGTCTTTTGTGTGGAGGAATACCATTTGGAGATTTGGTATTCCAACAGCAATAATTTCAAACAAAAAAAGGCAATTTATAAGAGAGCCATTCAAGACCTTCTGCGAGAACCTAAGCATCGAGCAAAGGTTAACTGATGTAGCTCATCCTCAAGCAAATATCTTGGCAGAGGTCACGAACAGAACGAACAACTCTAGCATGCCTTAAGAGAAAATTGATAGAACTGGAAAAAGAAGGTCAAAAGAATTCGTGGCCAGATGAAATCCCTGGCATCCTTTGGGCATATAGAACTACTCAAAGGAAAGCTACTGGAGAAACTCCTTTTAACCTATGTTTTGGTCCAGAAGCTGTGCTTCTAGTAGAGATTTATATGAAAACTCTACGGCTTACTAAATATAATTCAGTCTTAAACAATGGGGAGATAAGCGCAGATCTTGACCTCCTTGAATAAGTTAGAAAGAATGCTCTGGAAGATGATATGTGGTACAAAATACAAATAACAACATTTTTTAACAAGAAGGTTAAAGAAAGAAGCTTCGTTGTAGGAGATATGGTTCTAAAAATGTCGAATGTAGGCAAACAAGGTCAGTTGTCTAAATTACAAGAAAGTTGGGAAGGTCCTTACTTTGTCCAAAAGGTACACTAAGGAGGAAGCTAGAAACTGACAGATCCTGAAAGTCGGCAACTTCTGAGACCTTGGAATATTTGTCACTTGAAACAGTTCTATGGCTATATGGAGGTCATTATATTACATTGATTTTGAATTTTGCTCTCGAAGTCTAAGTTTCATGAAACGTTTTGCTTAGAGATTGTTCAAAGAATGCCTCTTTTACTCCAAATTCATAGTTTGTATTTAGATACTTTTTTCACGAACAAATGTGCATAGAAAAGGAATTCATCATACTTGTAAAATGAGAGAAAAACTCAGAAAATATGCTTTGTATAAGCAATATGAACAAAATAGAGAAGCTAAAAAAAAAGCATTGCACTTTATACATCATAAAAAAACAAGAAGAAGAACAAAGAAGATAAAATTTTTCTAGGTATGAGCAGTGTCAGAAGTAGGAGGGACCCTGAAGCCCTCGAAATTCTCTACCTCTGCATGTAAACCTTTAGGAGCCTGATCAGAAGAGCCAGGATCCTTGGCCAAGTCTGGATTCTATTTAGTTCTTGAGACCTCAAGGCCTGCATGATTAGCCTGGTAATCCCTAAGGACCTCATCAAAGGATAGGCTACGGGGGCTATAAAAATATTCAAAGTAAGATTGGACCATGATGGATTTGCCTGAGAGGTCGACGTCAATTACTTGCTTAGTTGGGAGCACAGAGATAGTGGTGGTAGTGGGCCAAGCCAATCGCCCCCCATTCAAATATGGTAGGCCAGGCCAGGTGTGGAATTCAAAATACAACCTCGGCGGGCCTGGCGGTCCTATTGAAATCTAGGCCTAGTGGGTCAGGTCGCACCTATCCTGGCTCGCCCCTACTTTGTCTTTTAAAAAAATTCTAATCTTAAACATTATAATAACTCCAAAACTCTTTAATATTACCAACTTTAAGTATGCTTACTATTTTTCCAAACTTAAGTAAAATTATCTTTAAGTATATTTCTAAATCTTAAATTATATTAAAGTTAATTTAAGTAAAAATTTATTAGAAGTTAGAACTTTGAAAATTTTAGAAGCTAAAGACTTGTAAATTAGAAGTTAAAATTTTATTAGAATTAGAACTTTAGATTTTTAGAAGTTTAATTGAAGGAGCTCAAAAGAGACCTTCGGGTCACCCCGTCGCAATGGCCCCTGCAAGAACAACTAGAGGAAGAATGAGGTCACTGAAGTGGACCGTTGCCTTGAGAATAACTCACGATCAAGTTAGGATGGATTGTGTGGGATGTAAGTTCAGAGAGGGTCAGTGAGTTCTCAGTTCAGAATGTAATTACCCAGATTAAGAGTATTCTGAATTGAGAAGGATTCGGTTAGCAGTGATCAGTGATCAAGCTTATCTTCAGGGGATAACTGATTTCCTTGAAATTAGGAGTAGGATCCTAATTGATTCGGAATCAATTAGGATCCCTTGTAATCCTTGTAGATTGCAGGAAGTATCTTCTGTCAATCTTACAATGATCTTTTTAATAAGTTTCCTGTCTTTTTTTTCAGTGTATCTTGTTTCTTTAATGAGTCTAGGCAAAAATTAAGGGTACATCTGTAACCTCTAGGAGTCTTGTAGAGCTCACTCAAGACCTCATAGGTATTTAGGAGTCTTGTAGAGTTGGCTAGAGACCTTCATGGTGGTTTGGTGACCTTAGATGTGGTCTAGTGACCTTGTATTTGATCCACTGACCTTTTGTAAGTCCTCAGCGGCCTTCATCTCTGCCATAATTCTAGACTTGGTGGTTGTGGAGCTTACTGAGATGAATAGAGGTCATGGACTATTTTTCAAGACCTTCATGAGGTTTATTATTACATGTTTATAGACTTTCGTAGGTCTGGACCTAAGAGCAATCCAGGTCGGACCTTTACTAGTTGGATTGAGTTATTAGGTATTCAAGTCGTATATTTAAGGGTTATACCCGGTTGCCATCACTATCCCCCTTTGAATTCAGCGACCTTTGACTTTTCAAAGTTTTTCTTTAGTGAAATGATGTCTTTTATGACCGTTACACAGTTCAAATTCTCGACCCTTCAAAGGTCTCTAAGCTCAAACTAATTAAGCTGTTGTCATTTGGGAACTTGTACCTTTTGACTCCCAATTCTTTCATTTTCACCAAAACTCAAATATGCTTTCTAATTTCTTGATATTTTTGAGCACTCTCTGCAATTTAGGGCTTGAGAACTCCTTGCAACTTAGGGCTTTGTGATTTTCTTGAGAACTCTTAATTTTCTCTTCTCTTTTCTCAGATCACGAACTACAGTGAGTATTATTTATCTGACTCTAATGGGTGTTAATGTCGGAACCCCCTTTGTGGCCCCTGAGGAGACCACCTATCTACCTCAGGCCACCTTGACCTCCGTCGTGTCCTCTAGTCTGTTATTGAATCCCACTAAGCTTGAGGCTCTTAGCCTAACCCCTCACTTTGATTTAGATGATAGGATAGATGGTCTTAGGGATGAGTTCAACTACAGAGATGGAGACTTAATTTTCCCCGAACCTATAGAGTGTCCTGATGATGCCCGTGACTGGTATTTTATCTTGTATGAGGCCAATTTTCGGGGTGGGATAGTCCTCTCGTTTGTTCACATTTTATTCTTGATATTACAACTTTCTGGAAAATTCCCATTGCCCAGCCGGTTCCTAATGTCGTTAGGATGATTACAGTCTTCATCGCGACTTGCCATCTTTACAGAGTTTGTATGTGTTTGGAGCTCTTTAGTTGCTTCTTCAAACTCAAAGTCTCCATGGCTCCAACCAAAACAGGTCTTTGATATCTCAAAATCACTCAACGCTATAAGCTGGTAGGTCCCTGTCAGTCTTTGGTAGGTTCTTGGAAGAGATCCTTCCTCTTTGTCAGGTTCTCGAGCTATCTTCCTCAAGATTATCAATACCCTTCTTGGAACTGTCAGGTTTTGAATCGTCCTTTAAGGTCAGTTTTAGTGACCCAATCTGGGCTAGTTGATTCTTGATCAATGTACCTCTAGGCGACCTTAAGTTGGTTGCACTTTCATCCCTCAAGAAAGAGTTGATGATCACTTCTGAGGATAGCAACGTCTTTTTCTGTTTCTTTCTTTTTTTTATGTATTTTAAGTTTTTTACTGACCTCTTATTTTTTATGCAGCCATGTGGAGGAATTTTTCTATCTCTGCAACAGTTCAAAGAATTTTCTGTGACCTCCTCAAGTCAAGATGTAGGTCCCAACGAGGTCCCTGTAACTCTAGGGCAGGCTTTCTCGGAGGTCGTGTCTACAGCGGTGACAACCTCCACCACGGTTAACTCTGGTGTCCCTGTGATGCTACTTTTCCCTAGCACCAAGTCGAAGATGGCACGATCTATGCCCAGAGGTAAACTCATTACTAAAAGAATAGGAGAAAAGTTGGTTGGTTCTCTTTTAGCCTCAAAGACTCCTATCAAGTCTGTTCCTCCTCCCTTAGCTATTGAAAAGGGAGGTCCAGCGACCTCCTCCAAGGCCCTCAAAGATCCAAGAGTCTGATCCTCACTCTTCCTTGAGTCTATTCATAGACTAGGGAATGAGGCCCTCAATGCACTTAACTAGCCGGAAGTTTAGTGATAGTCTCCCAACCTTGCATTGGAGACATCTGATTCGTTACTCTAGTGGCTATATGCCCAGTCTTTTTCTTTGGAGTGTGTGCCTCCAATTGACAGGAAGATACGTCGGAGGATGTCCAATAAGAAGCTTTCTTAGCACCTTGTAACCCTCCATTCTTCAATAAGTCCTTTGACCTTCATATTATCACCTTTTCCTTTCTATTACTATTTAAGGTCGTTAATAACTTTCATCCCTCTTTTCAGCAACATGTTTTATTGACTGAGCAGTTGAGAGGAATGCTCAATGCAGAAGAGAAGGAGATGACCTCCAACAGGTCATAAGTAGCCTTCAGAATGCAAATAACAAGAAGGATAGAGAGATCTTCACTCTTCAGGACTCTTGTCGACCTACTATGACTAAGCTAAGGAAAATGCAGGATCAGCTCCAGAAGACCTTCAGTAGCTTGATGAATCCGAAGGGAGAGGTAAGTACCTACTGGTGATTTCCTAGGAGCTACAAAAGAAAGAAGAAATCTTGCACTTGCATGTAGATGACCTCACCAGAGCCATATCTAAAGGCCAGGCCAAGTATAGCCTTTTGTTGAGGAGCTAGCAACTTTTCAAGAGAGCTTCAACGAGGAAGGGGTATTTCATTAAGGAAGCTCTTCTTGCAATCTCTCTGTACATGGAAGGGTTTAATAAGTTTAAGGAGCTTAACCCTAAGATGCATGAGGGGCTATATCATCCAAAGCTCACCAAAAAGGGCTAACTTGGCAAGAAGGGACTTCCCAGGGTCTTGACTCCATTGTTCCTCCTCCAGAGACCTTGGCGACCTCTACTGAGACCTTTGTTGTTGAGGCTTCCGTTCCTGGACCTGCTATCCTGGTGATCCCTCTAGTAAGTAATATTTTCCTTTTCAGGATGTATTTTTTCAGACCTTTACAAGTTGTGAATTTTGACAACTCACAAGAATTATTGTCTGTTTGTGCTGGCGACTTTCCTCCAGTACTCACCATGGACCTTGGGACCTCCAGCAATATGCAAACCATTGACCCTACCTTGAAAGATCAGTCAACTCTTCTTGAAGCTACTAGGCCTATTCAAGCTCCAGAAGTGGTTGTGAGAGCTACAGTTGAGACATAGACTCGAGTTGTTGAGGAAGAGACTACGACGTCCAGCCTTAGAATTTTTCTGATTTCTTGCTTTAATAGACAATTTTTTATATATTTATGTTGCCTCGGGTTGTAACTGAATTCTTCTCATTTTAAGCTTCTTTCCTTTCTCTCTAATTTTCTACTTATTTGAACAATACTCCATGCTTTTTCCTTTAGCATGTTTGTAAAATATTTCTGCCTGACTTCTTCAATAAAGGAAGGCCTTCACAATAATGAGGCTTGCAGAAGGAAAGTCTACTACTGTTGGCAGCATGACAATTCTTTAAACCAGTCAAATGTTCCAAGGTCTTAGAAGTTGTCTACCTTCCATTTCTGCTAGTCTATAGATTCCTGCTTGAAATACTTCTTGGATTATATATGGACTTTCCCAGCTTTCTTGTAGCTTAGATAGCTATCCATGTTTTCCAACGTCTGATTTTTTGAGAACTATATTTCCAATGGCAAATTTTCTTTCCTTAACTTTTTTGTTGAAAAAAGTTGTACCTTGTATCAGCTTCTAGTGCTTTGTTTCTTCCAGTAGCTTTCCTTGGTGTGGTTATGTACACCCACAATAGACTAGGAATTTCTTTTAGCCACTAGGTCTTTCGACCTTCTTTTTCCAAGTCTGTTAGTCTTTTCTTAAGACCTTCCAGAATGGTTCTATTTCTGACTTCTACCAAGCGAATTGCTTATGGATGAGCTACTGAAGTTAATCTTTGCTCAATGCCAAAGTTCTCACAAAAGGTCTTGAAGGGTTCTCTAATATATTGTCTGCTATTATCAAATATTATAGTTTGTGGGATCCCAAATCTACAAATAATGTTCCTCCACACAAAGGATTGGACATTCTGTGAGGTTGTTGTAGCCATGGGTTCAGCTTCCAATCATCTTATGAAGTATTCAATTGCTACAATTAAGAACTGTACACCCCCACTCGTTTTAGAAATGGTCCTAGGAGGACTATTCCCCAAATCTCTAATAGGACTGAGGTGTTTATTAAGTGATACCTCCCAGGAGGTCTATGTAATTTGTTTCCTTGCAATTGGTAGCTTTCACAATTCTTGATGACCTTTTCTATATCTGATACCATAGATGGCAAAAAATATCTTGTCCGAAGGACCTTCTTTGCCATTGTCTCTGTGAGTCTCTTCAATTACATATTTTACCTCAGTTTTAACGAGGTATTTGAGTAGAGGCCAAGTGTATGACCTTCTATAGACCTCATCGTCTAGAATGAGAACATATCTTGGAGCCCACTTTTCGACTTTGTGAGCTTCCTTTTTGTCTTCTGTGAGCTCTCCATGTTTGAGATATCTATAGAGGGGATATCTTTAGTCTGCTTGGTATTTTATAATTAAGTTCTCTTCAAGAGCTATAGAGGGACAACCTAGGCATTCAATTCAGAGATCTCGCCTAGTAACTTCCAGGTTTTTAAAGACTTTTGATAGGATTTCTGCTTCCAGATTTTGACTTCTCAGAATCTGTTCTATTATGAAGTATTCCAAATTTGAGGTCAAATTCTTTACCTTTTCTAGTTATTGCATGATGCTTTCTTCCTTAGCTTCATAGGTCCCTACAACTTGGCTTGCCCCGATCTGTGAGTCCACCTTTACATGTAGTCTGCGAATTCATAGAGCTTGTACCAACCTCAATCCGGCTATTAGTGCTTCATATTCAGATTCATTGTTAGATATTGAGAAGTTATATCTTACTCCGTAAGGAATTTTTATACCTTCTGGACTAATCAACATGATACCTACCTCGACATTGAATTTTTCTATTGAACCATCTATGTACACGGTCAAGACATCCTCTTTCTTTGCTTCATTCTTCAATGAAATCAGAGAGTCTGTGCCTTGATTACTTTGTGAGGCTCAACGTCTAATTAATATCCATAGAGCTCCAAAGCCCATTTCATAGTTCTTCTTAAGAGCTTTGGCTTCGCTAATGCTTGTCTTAACAGTAAGCTTGTTAAGACCTTTATAGGATACTCCTTGAAGTAAGGTTTAAGCTTTCTTGATGTTATAACGATCAAGTACCAAAATTTCTCGAGGTCTGAGTAACGAACCTATAGACCTCTCAAGAGCCTACTTACATAATAAATTGGGAATTGTAATGCTAACCTTTCTATAATATGTAGAGAGCTTACAACTTTATCAATAGCTATGAGGTACATTGGGAGCTCCTCCCCAAACTTTGGAGATAATAACTGGGGTTGTTTTCCCAAAAACTCTTTCATCTTAGTGAAGGTTGATTGGCATTCCTCTGTCCATTGAAAGCCTGTGGGTTTCTTCAATATGTCATAGAATGTGGACCCTTTATCAACCATCTTGCTGATGAATCGGCTGAGAGCCGCCATCTTTCCTGTTAAGCTTTGCACCTATTTGATGCTCCGAGGAGCTTCCATGTCCAGTAAAGCTCTAAATCTTGTCACGATTTTCATCAATCCTTCTCTCCAATATCATGAAGCCCAGAAATTTTCCTGCTGAGACTCCAAATGTACATTTATCTGGATTGAACTTTATATGAGCAAACTTTAGTGTTTGAAGGGTCTCTTTGATGTCTTGAATGAAGTTTTCTAAGGTCTTCGACTTAATGAATTTGTCATCCACATAGACCTTGATGTTTCTCCTAAGATATACTTAGAAAATTATATGCATAGTTCTTTGAAATTATGCTTCTGTATTTTTCAAACCAAATGGCATCTTGGTGTAACAATAAGTTCCAACCTCTGTTATGAAGGAGGTCGCTTTAGTGTCCTCCAATGCCATGGGTATTTGATGATACCCTATATAGGCATCCAAGAAGCGTAACCATTGCTAACCTACAGTAGAATCAACCATCTAGTCAATGCTAGGCAGTGGGTGGGAGTCTTTCAGGCAGTATTTGTTTAAGGTCGTGAAGTATACATACATCCTCCACTTTCCTTCTTTCTTGGGGACCACCATTAGATTAGCTAGCCACTCGCGGTATAGGACCTCTATGAGTATTCTTACATCAAGAAGAGCTTAGACTTCTACAGCTATCACCTCATTTCTCGCAGGAGCAAAGGTCCACTTTTACTATTTCATTGGTTTTACCCCAGGTCATAGACCAACTCTGTGCTCAGCTATGGTTCTGTTGATTCCTTCTAAGTTTGTGGGCTTCCAAGCAAAGACCTTTAGGTCCTCCTGTAGGGTGTCTACAATTTTTTCTTAGGTCTTGGGAGTAAAAGAGTCTGCTATTTTAATTCCTTTTCAAGAAATTTATTATTCAAGTGTACTTTTCCCCCATTCCAACTGCATGGATTCTTGACCTTTCATAATCTTTGGGGAGGTCGACGAGCTCTACTGCTAAGTGTTTGTCGACTTGGGTTTCAGTTGAAACATCTCCTTCAATCAAATAGCATTCAGATGCCATCTTCCTATCTCTTTTGAGGGTGATCCAGTCTTGTCCTGCTTTGATTTTCACGCAGTAATAAATGAGAGAGATCTTTGCTTGCAGGTCAACGACAACGTTTCTGCCCAGAATGGCATTGTAGGATCCTAGCTCAAATACTACAAGCCTCTGTTACTCCATTTCCATCTTGAGTGGTTGAAGTTAGGATAATTAGAATCCCTTCTGCATACGTTGTTGAACTACTAAAGCTCGTAAGCGTGATATCAGTCTTGATCAACAAATCTCTATTGAGTCCTATCTGATCAAATGCCCTTTTATAGAGGACATTGACTACACTTCCGGTATCAACTAGAAATTCTTATATTTTTGTGGAGACTATAAGAGGTTCCATGTTTGTAAATCTTGCTCTTTTGGACCTCCCTTCAATTGCATTGATTTCTGATATGTCCTGGGTCATGTGAGTGTGTGAAGATGGGGTCGTGCGGGGTGTTGCCATTCGGGTTCCAGCAGGTGGCCCACAAAGTGCTTCGAGACTGGTGGGCCCGCGTTTGAACTAGGTTGAAGAGGATTGGGTTGTGCCTCTACTAACAGCCAAAGCTTTTAGCATGGTGGTAGCTCCCTCTCCCAAGGTTTGGTATTAGAGCCTAGGTCTCCAGTTCGAATCCCACCCAAAGCGCACTGGTTACATTTTCCACCAAAGCGCATAAGTTCGAGGACGAAATGTCCCTAATAGGGAGGGAATGATATATCTGTAGTCATGCAAGTGTGTGAAGATAGGGTCGTGCGAGGTGTTGGTATTCGGGTTCTAGCAGGTGGCCCACAAAGTACTTTGAGACTGGTAGGCCCGCGTCTGAATTGGGTTGAAGAGGATTGGGTTGCACCTCTTGAATTTTCACTTTAGTTGATGAAGAATTACTACGACTAGAATGCTCATGAGGTCTCCCATATGAATTCCCTCCATTTTACATTTGTCTTCCATTCTTCCATTGTGATGGTCTTTCAACCCCGACATGTCTTCCATGTCTCAATGGCTCCAAATGCTCATTATAGTAGGAATAAGAATCCTCTTCCTTTTCTTTTCTATATGGGTCTCTTTCAACTTCATAGTCATAATAGTCTTCATCATTGAACTCTTCATACTCATATCTCCATCTATATTGACTACTTTGATGATTTCTCTTTTTAGCTTTTTTTGGTTGACACTCTCTAAAAGAACTAGGTTGACATTCACCTCTCCTTCCTCGTTGTTGCACATGTGTTCTATAAGGTCTAGATTGGTGATCATCTATTTTTCTTTCAAAATTTTCAGCCTTCGAGTTCCAATCACTTCTCCAATCCATCATATGGTTTGAAAGATCTTCTACATTGTTGGACAATTGCTCCATCTTCTCCAAGAGTATGGCACACTAGGCTTGAGATAAAGTTCTTGACATATGTCACCTACAAATGAAACAATAACAAGAAATCTGGAATTTTTTTTCGTACCTCACCAATTCTCTCTTATTTGCACTCTTTCAAGGCTGTTACTCACTCAAATAAACTCACTTCACTCAGCCTTTTACCTCTCTTAACTCTTCTTCAAGTTCTTGAACAACTTTAATGAGCAATTGCAAACAACTTAGGCAAGAATGTCAAGTAGTCCACAAAACTAAATCAAATAGTCAAAATTGCCAA
>JAWZTD010029207.1:0-11198 GCA_035221335.1 Echites panduratus
GCATATTGGCTTTGTCTGACTCTCCATAAATACCATCACTCAATATGTGTCTATCACTTACAACTTCAATTCCCTTTTGTTATTGTTTTCAATATGGCTAAGTCATCAGTTTTCTTTTTGTGCCTCGTTACCTTTGCTCTGTCAGGTACGTATGCAAAGTGATTTTATTCGAAATATGAATAATTAATTAGGTGGTTCATATTTATACTCTCATTATAAATACATTTATATATGATCGTATTAATTTTGATATGTAGTTTAAATTGATTATAAAAATTTGTTTTGTTTTTTTCCCCCATAGTCTGGTTGATGGCTCCGCTAGGATATGGACAGAAGAGATGTATGGAGGTGTTGGATCCCAACAATTGTATCCTTGCAAATTGCAGAGAAGAATGTTTACAAAAGCACAATGGCACAGGTCAATGTATTGCAAAAGAAGGCGGATTTGCTGGTTATAAGTGCACATGCGTGTTTAATTGTTGACTTTAATCTATTCGTACCAAGTGACTAAATTAATAGATGGAATATTAATAAAAAATTTGAAGGCTTTGTTCTTCAATTTTCATACTTTATTTCTCTAAATATTTTCTTTTTATTTTTTCTTCTAAATAAAATTTTATGAAGGCAAAAAAATATTATACAATCTAATTTATTTCAAAGAATTTATAAAATCTTTGAATTTATTTTAGAATCAATAAATTTCGCATATTCCTCTATAGAATCACTTATTGTGCTCAAATAAATAAGAAGGGAGAGAGTTGTATATTGTTGATTAAGGCCTAATTTAATTGATTAAGTTTTGGCCCAAGAGGCGAAGTAAGTTGAGCATTGAATAATTAATTAATATAAGAATTCGACTGATGGGCCAAACCCTACCTTGACCTTGCACGCGACGGATACGAGACATTTTCCTAATGGGTGTCCTTTACTTCCATTTTTGAAGGTATTAATTTATTCAATCCATATTGTAATTTTGAAATTTTCATTTCCTACTTTGTCACTTAATTGATTGGAAATTCTAAAAGTATTAGGATAACGGTTTTTTATCAATATGGGTAGGTTTCAAGGTTGATGTAAAAAGAAAAAAAAAACCTTGATTTTTCTTAGATCAGAGGAGAGAAATGGTCTCCCAACTTTTCTTTAGATTTCAGCCATAAAAAATAAGAAAAGCCGTTCTAGATGTCCACCATATTCAACATTTCTTTGCTCTCTTAAGTTCTTTATCTCTTTTTATATTGTCTCTTCTATTCTTTCACAAATATCCCTATAGTGTGATTTTGAGAATATTTTGGGAGATCAAAAGAGTATTGAACAAACAATGTCCTATAAATTTGTAGTGAAAAAAAAAAGGATTGATTCCCAAAGCTCCGAAAATGATTTCATCTTTGTACAAAAGTTAAACCATCCATGTTCTAAATTTTTTTTTGGTACTTAGTTGAAAAAAGGGGAAACAAGTAGGTACCAATGTTGTTTTTGAATATAAATTGTGGTACCAGAACAATGATTCGACCTATCAGATAATTACACATATATTTGGGAAGTGAAAAAAAGATGAAATTAGCAAAGAAAAGAAAAGCAATACGAAAAAGATTTTTTTTTTGTTTTTTGAGAAAAACAATAATTCGAATTAATTCTTAAAAAAAATTTGACACAATTATATTATTTTGAAGGTTGGAAATTAATTAGTAAATGATAAATTTTATGATAACTATATTAAAAATAAATATATTTCCTGCTATACACAATGTATGTTGTTTATGGCTTTGCACCAATATTAAGGACTCAAAAGAACAATGGATTCACTTGGTCAAAATACTCCAAAACCCGTTAATGAAATTAGTTTTGAAATTGGAGTAAGAAAACCTATCGGGGGAAATTAAGAAAAGGGAACAAAAATATTCGTGAGCTTTTGTGATTATGAACTATATTATGAAACAAAGTTGAGGGTCTAAAATGACCTATATTAAGATTCAAAGGTAAAATAGCTGATAGGCATCTAATTGACATTATTTTTATGATATCAAACTAGGTCTAGATTGTTTTTAAGTTCATATAGTTTTTCATTGTTTGGAATAAATCACAGTGTTCTTCAACGATTGGATCATTGTGCTTCACAAAAAAGTCTTCAAGGAATTGAAACTTTTAGATGATTAACGGCCTCTACATTAGAGAATTAGTTTAGAAAGTTTCGTTTGGTTATTAGTTCTTATCTGGTTCCAAGTCTTCCCAATGTTGATGATTCTTAAAATGATTTAGTAAGATTTTAAAATTTAAGTTAACAACTTCATTTCTTAACCAAACAGTTTTATATATATTGGCTTTTTCTTAAAGTGGTTTTGGAATGATATAATTTTAAATTAAAGTGGTTATGAATTATTTTAACCTAAACAGACAATCTATTTTAGTGAGATTTAGCATCAAAACTAATTCAGTATAATCTAACAGTATTGAAGAAATATTGGACACTTATTCATAGTGTAGATAGAGTCCACACTACCTTTAATGATCCAAAAGTGTTGCAGTAAGGTCATGGCTACCGAAAAACCTTTGAATATAAATGTCCAAAGAATGGATGGTCTAAATCTTTGAAATCAGGATCAAACACCTTTACAGAAGGATGAGAATTCATGACAAGAATTG
Organism: Echites panduratus; assembly: GCA_035221335.1. Classification (NCBI taxonomy): domain Eukaryota; kingdom Viridiplantae; phylum Streptophyta; class Magnoliopsida; order Gentianales; family Apocynaceae; genus Echites; species Echites panduratus. The sequence goes on from JAWZTD010029207.1 coordinate 2,641, forward strand.
ATTTCCGGCAGACAATTATCTAGTTTTTAGACACTACCTGATAGAGATCAAGCTCTAAGATTACTAAATAGAAGTATCATAAGGGCGAGAGCTTCAAAGATAAGGAAATCTTCGGTTCATTAATTCAACTAAACAAAGAACTCTTTGATTTTGAAGAGTTAATAAAAAGATCCAAACTTGAAGAATTCCATGAAGATAGGGAGTTTGGAATGTGACTATAATTGAAGGCTTAGAAAGCTCAAAAACATGTCAAGAAGTTAGACAAATGAATATTGAAGAAACTAAGAAGGAATGGCATTAAAAACATGAAGAAAAGATGGTAGCAATTGTCCATTCGGTGCCCGACAAGGCATAGCTGGTGTCGGACAGAACAAGAGAGCAAAAATGATGGCATTCCAGAGGGCACCCGGCACAGCATCTGGTGCCCAGCCTAGCACCGAACAGCACCAGAGCTACCAAACAACCCTTTCTAGTCCAATTTATTTTCATTTTCCTAATTCATTCTCGATTTTATTCGTTTTAGTTTTATACTTTAAAGTCAATAAAAGTCCTATGACTTAGTTAGGTTTAGAACAAGTCTTGGACTATAAATAGATCCACTCTTTGTAATTTTATATAATTTCATTATTCAATACAAATTATTCTTTTCTCTTACTAGAGCAAATTTCATTAAGATCAAATTGATCTTCTGTGAGAGTTTCACATAGAACTTCTTAGGGTTCTTGAGAGACTTTTTAAAAGGTTTACTACTACTTTGCTTTGGGGTGTAGGGAGTTTCTATAAACTTGTAGATTGGTTAGGGTTATTCCATAATCTTGGTCAATTTATTCCAAACTTGAATCTTTTAGGAATTTGTTGGAGTTCGATTCCACATTGAGACGTTCTTTAGGGTTTGGTCTAGAATTGAGAAACTTGAAGCTTGAGGATTGCATCATTTTGGTATCAGAGCCTAGGTTTCTATAAAGGTTTGACTATCTTGTTTGATTTCTTGTTTTGATTGAGTGACATACAAAAGTACTGATATATATATTTCTAGATTTCTTAATAGTGGACGTTGAAGGTGAAACATGCCTAGTAAAAAATCTCATGTTTCTTATTATAGTGAAAGATGGGAGACTTCACAACCTTGTTCTTCTAAGGAGTATATGCCATATAGAGAAATGGATAAGAGGAGGCCACAAGTGAATTCATCTAGGAGGAGATATAAACTTGAGTATGAAGAAGATGAATACTATGAAAATGAAGACGGACCAAAGAGATATGGGAGCAATGGAAGCTATTAAAGAAATGTTGGGAGCTACAAGAATATATTACATATTTCAGTGCTATCGAAGAACATAAAGCTTACCTTGCTTGGGAAAGAAAGCTTGAACTGGAGTTTACTTGTCATGAAGCTAGGTGTTGAAAGCCTTAAGGGCCATGCATCATCTTGGAGGAATGAATTGGTAAGATATGAAAGATGTTAGGGTGGAACTTCTACTTGTACATGGGAAAACATGAAAGAGAGGATGAGGGATAGATATGCAGGAAAATTTTACTACAAAAGTGTGATTGAGTACCATAAAGAGTTGAAGACTGCTTTGAGGAGGGCTAATAAATTGGAGGATGTTTAAGTTGCCAAGAATAGATTTCTCAATAGATTGAATGAAGATTTTTGGGAAGGAGTTGAACCATATTACTATGACTATTTTGAGGATATGGTACAAGTGGCCGACAAGGTTGAGAAATACTTGAAGAGAAGAAATGAAACATGAGAAATCCTATGAAGGTTTAAATCAAGGAACTTCTTCAGCAACCAAGGTGCAAAGAGCTTATCTCAAGGAAGGAGAATTCGATTCCATGGAGCAAGAAGTGAAAGCCAAGTGAGATGACATGAACAAGACACTAGTACAAAAGGTGGATGACAAGATAAAAGTCAAAGAGATACCTAATGAGGTGCAGCAAATTGAAGACCATGAAATACTTCATGAAGGTAAAGCTCAAAGAAAAATCTTATTTCTTACAAGATGCTTCATGTTTGAGAAAATATGCAGTTTGATGATTGATCTTTAGAGCAATGTGAATTTTGTGAGTCAATAGGTGGTGGAGAGAATGCAACTTGATTGTGAGAAACATCCAAATCCTTATAAGCTACAAAGGTCGAATGGGGGTGAAGAGGTTCTGGTTGACAAACAAGTGAGGTTGCATTTTTCCATAAGGAAGTACAAGGATGAAGTGCTTTGTGATGTGATTCCTATGCAAGTGGCTTATTTGTTGCTAGGGAAACCTTGGCAAGTTGAAAGAGGAGCTACATATGATCATTGCCAACATAAGTACTCTTTCGTTAAGGAAGGAAGGTGGACTCATTTGAATTCCTTGACACCACATGAGGCTTCTAAAGATCAAGAGAGACTTCTAGAACACATGAGGGTATTCTATGATTGTGTGAAGTTCATAGTTTAGATGGAAGGAAGAAAGCTAACATGATCAAGGAATTGCATACAAAGGCCAAGGAGAATATTGATGTTCAAACTCAATGCTATGCAAAGCAACACAACTATAAAAAAGTATATGTATACATACTTATATATTACTTATATACTTGTATAAAATCTATCTATCTACCTATATATATAATACATGCATAAAACTTAAATATCATATGTATCTAATATGTGTTCGATCTACTGAATAAGCAAACTCTAAATGTTTTGCTTACATAGACTCCATATGCTTTTTAGGGAATTCATTGATGTTTAACATGTTTTTTGGATAAAAATTTTCTTGAGAGTAATGGGATAAGAGAACTGATAGAGTTCCTTTGAATTCAATCTGTGAGAGATTATGGGGTTCACTTTGTATTGGAAACAATTGTAGTTTGTTACATTTCTATTTAATGATTGTAGTCATTTTCTGTCTAAAAGGACTTATTTTGCCAATTGTAACTTAGCCAAATGAAAATAATAAACAAATAAACACTTGGCAAGATGGTTAAGTATCAATATCATCATATTTCTTGCAATAGGTTTCCACAAGTCAACCTTTTATTATACTTCTAATAAGGGGTTTTTGTATTCAATTTTATATTTTAATTACTATAAAAAAACTTACATAATTATTAGTCCGAAAATATTATATTATATATAAAAAGAGAATATTGTACATATATATTTATTTACATAATTATCACATGGTGCAAAAGTGAAGAAATTACAAAATAGAAATGGAGGAAAATGAAAAGCTAAACAAGAAACTTGAAGATTAAAATATTAGGTGAAGAATGAAACTTTTGTTATAAAATATTGATAAATAAATTCTTGGCAAGACGATTAAAAGAGAAAAAACTTGAACATATAACCTCTGAAATATAAATAAGACTGTTTTTCCATCTAAGCAAATATTACTTGTCAAATAACAAAAGAAGAATATTACGTGATTTAAAATTTAATATCTCATAGAAGTGAATATTATATATATTATGGTGTTAACGTGAAAAAAAGAAAATTGGAATTTTTGGGAAAGTGATTTAAAATAGTTCTTTTCTCTTTTTTTTTTAAATATTTAATTAAAAAAAATCAACTTGTAGAAGTTAGGGTTCAAACCCCTACTGACAGGCCTTGAAGAAAAGTTTTCAGGGTATAAAACCAATACACTAACTTACAAATTTATTAACTTGTTTTTTACTCTTATAAATATATTCACATTTTCTACAACTTTACATATGATATCTTATTTATTTTAAAATAAATATAAAAAATAAAAAATCTATTGAACCGAGCTTAACCTAAGTCCCTCTACCAATCTAATTTGTATCCGGTCTAGTTTTAAAAATATTTAAAAAAAAACCCTGAAAAATGAGTAAAAAAAAAACTTATATAATTATTAGTTCAATAATATTATGATACACAAAAAAAAAAAGAATATTGTACATATATACATATATTTATTTATGTATATATATATATATATATATTTATTACATGTATTGAAAGTGAAGAAATTACAAAATAGAAATGGAGAAAAAAATGAAAAGCTAAATAGGAAACATTTTATTATAAAATATTGATATATAAATGCTTAGTAGGACTATTTTAAATTACTTTCCCTCCACTTTCAATTTTGAATTTTCTTTTCACTTTCAATCCATAATGTGTATATATAATATTCTCTTATATCTAATATAATATTTTAAGTCACATAATATTTCTTTTTCTCTTATTTGACAAGTAATATTTGATTAAGTGGTAAAATAGTCTTTTTTATATCTAAGAGCTTAGGTTCAAGTTTTTTTTTCCTTTTTAAAAAGTATTTAATTAAAAAATCAAACAAAAAACCATGGTTTTGAAAATTTGAGGGAAAAACAATATTATGTGATATAAAATATTATATAAGATATAAGAGAATATTTTATATATTATGGAGGGAAAGTAAAAAAAATTCGAAGATGATTGAAAGTGATTTTAAATAGTTTTTTCTTTTTAAAATAAATTAATTAGAAAAAATGGTTTTAAAAATTTGTGGAAGTTGGTGTTCAAAACCCCACCTGCACAAAGTTTCTCAAGGAGTGTAACCTTTGAGCTAACTTATACTTTTGTTAATATGATCTTATTTTTATAAATATATTCACATAAAAAAAACACACATATACGATGGCCTTTTTTATCATCGCATATAAAAAAAAACATATACGACAGCCTTATGACCTTCGTATATAAAAGAAACACATATACGATGGCTTTATGACCCTCATATATAAGTTGTCGTATATAAAAAAAAGCAACAATTGGAATTTTATTCCTTGGGCCGCCGTATATACCTTTGTTTCCATATGACGGCCCATATACTATCATATAAAATGCAATTTTCCTTACAGGCAGTTGTATATACTATATAATATATAGCAACCCGTCATATAAAATCAAGAGCATGTACAGCGGGGTACTCTCTTATATGATGGCTTGTCATAACAAGTAGCCTTTTATGACGGCCTTTTAATTGCCGTGAAAAGACCTAGTCATGTAAGACACAATTTTGGGTAGTGATTTTATTTTTCATGTCTTTAAGAATTTAGCTTTAGTTCATACTTTTGTCGAACTTAAAACAAATTTTCAATTACAATCAATGGATGGCTTTGTGGCTTCTTTCCATCTAGTAGGGGAGTTAGACAAGGAGATCTATTGTCTCCTACTTTGTTCATTATTGCTGCTAAAGTTCTTTCAAGTTGTCTGAAAGATTTATTAGTAACTAGGAAGATGGGAGATTCTATCATTGATAAGGTAGATATGCTAATTTCCCATTTGAGTTTTACACATGACATAATCATTTTCACAATGGAATTAAAAAAGGAGGGTTAATTTCTCCTCGATTTTCTGGGATATTATCAAAGTTTTTCGGAGTAGAAGATTAATTTTCAAAAGAGTGCAATGTATCTTCCAGATTATCTACCTCAGAGAAGGCAATTTTTTCTCAAAAATCTAATAGATTGTGCTCTCAACAAACTCATTGTTCTGTATTTGGGATGTCCTATTTTTCCAAAAGGAGCAAAGATTTCTTATTTTGAGCCACTTATAGGAAAGTTTAACGGGGAAGTTGTAGGTTTTTTTTTAGTGGCAGACCCCTACTCGTTTATTAAAATGAAGATGAAACTATACAAGAAATATTAGTTGGAGATAACATAGATAATACATTGTTAAGGTGAATCATTCCTAAAGCTAGAAACTCACAAAAAATTTTCTATTTCACAATTATGAAAGGCTTGGTGCATCTCATGTAGCTTATGGATAATTGAATGAATGATCTTCTTGATGCTACTCTTCTGCCTCTCATACACAAAGCAGCACTTGGCCAACCAGTCTCGACATACCAAAATAGGAATAAAAATGGCCATATAACCAAGTCTAGAGAAATTTTCCACAAACTAAATATAATTATTTCTCATTGTTGCTACAGTGCAATATTACATGAATGAAATAAATGATCCATTGTCTCGCAACTAAGAGTACATTGACATCTTGAAACCTTATTAAACCCCAACCTACATAAAATAATATCCACTAGCCGAAAACCTTTATGCATTTTAAACATAAAAATAGATCAGGATAATGGGATAGATTTGTCCCAAATCTGCAGATGCATGTCATTTTCAGAGTTAGCATCATCTAATGTATAACAAGAGGCAATAGTGAATGAACTTAATTTAGTGAGTTTCCAAATGAATTTATTATCACCACTTGTAGGGACTGATTAGTTGTTCAATTTCTTCCAAAATGTCAGCTGAAACTATTTCTTGTAGAAAAGCCATGTTCCAATCATCTCCCACAATTACATCGAGCACTTTCAACTCATGATTTGTTACTGTCTGAACTCTCCTTATCAGCTTTCCACTAGTTAACATACCAAAAAGATGCATCACCGTTATGCAATTGTATACAAATATGTTCCTCTGCAATTGTGGCTATTGATTTTAGTCTAAGCCACTGCCTCGAGCCCTTCCATTGTAAGGGTTGCCAAATATGAAATTCATACTTCCATTTCATATGTTTTACCCAAAGAGAGTTGGTAGTTCTAAATTGCCACCAAAGTTTATAATCATAAGTTGATAAAAAAGATTTTAGGGAGTGTATATTCAGACCTCCATCTTCATAAGGCTTGCAAACTTGTTGCATTTACACCATTTTTTCTGAGGGCCTAGTTTTGGGACACCCGAGAAGAAAGTAGAAAAGCTCTTCTTTAATACCTTAATCACCTATAGAGGAGGATGTGAAACTACCAAGATATAAGTGATTATTGAAGATAATACATGTCTAATCAAAATCACCCTATCTCCAATTGAAAGAGATTTCATTTGCAAACCCTCAATTCTACCCTTCACCTTTGAAATTAGCTACTGAAAATAGATGATCTTAGCTCTGCCAAAGTAGAGTGGGCACCCAAGATAAATAATTGGAATTTGTTGAATAACACAACCTATTATGTGTTTCACAAGATTCCTCCTTCTGACAGGAGGTGGAACTAGATAAATATAAAGAGATCTTCTGATAATTTATCAATTGTCCAAAACAAGACTGATACCATTCCAAAAATTTCATCAAAATAGTCAAATATTTTCCCAAACCATGTGTGAAAATAATAACATTATCTGCAAAGCTGAGATGTGAAGTAGGAAACCCCTGTCTATTACAGACAAAATAATCCACCATGCCTCCTTTAATAAGCAATCGATTCAAGCCCCTCGAAATTAGTAGCTTAGCAGCTAGAATAAATAGAGAAGGTGATAAGGGACCAGCTTGTCTAACACCTCTGCTTGAATGGGAAAAACCAACCGCCTTTCCATTAACTGTGATGGAGTATTTATTAAATGAATATAATTCCTTATGAGATTGATCAAATGTTAGATGAAAATAAATTTTTGTACCACCTCAAATAGGAACTCCCAAGACACCTGATCAAAGGCTTTCAAATTAGATAGAGTATTGGTAAGTTCAAATTGGGTCTCTACATTTCTAAAGTCTCAAGTGGAACATTTGCCAAAATACAATTCAAACCACAAACCACTTTTAATCTCTATAAAGAGCAATTTGCTTCAGGCTCCTCGACTGTTTAGATACCAGAACATGTGGAAAAGACATCATGACTTTGTAGCTTCAGCGTCTAGCCTTTAAACTGACTCAATTGAAAGGTATCCTTCGAACTTGGAACAAAGAAGTTTTTGGAAATATTTCTAACATAAAAATTGTTGAATCTTGTTGTGAGGAACAAGAACTTCTGTACAGGGATTCACCAACAGAACAGAATCGAGAAAATTTCCACAAGGCAAAGGCTGATTTAACTTTTCATTTAAGGAATGAATATGTTTTTTGGAAGCAAAAGGCAAGGATTAGGTGGTTGAAAGAAGGGGAGGGTAACGCCTCATATTTTTCTAAAGATTTGCATTCTAAGAAGGTAAAAATACAGAACTCAAAGATTCCATATCAACAAGGAATTTGATTGCCAACACAAGAAGAAATTAAGAAAGAAGCTATCAAGTTTTTCTCATCTCTTCTCATAGTTGATCACGGATGTATGCAAAACCCATTGATTTTCACAAGAGACATTCCAAAGCTTCTATCTCCAGCGGACAACCTAAGTTTATCATCTTTACCTACCTACGAGGAGATAAAGGTTGCTATTTATGAGCTACATAGAGACAGCTCCCCAGGATAAGATGGTATCCTAGGATCGTTTTATCAAGATTTCTGGTACTTGATCTTTAAAGAGGTAATCCATGATTTCTGGATAGGGGCTCCATTGCCAAACTAAATTACATCAACTCAGATTGTCTTAATCTTGAAGAATTCTCATCCATCATCTTTTGCATATTATAGACCAATTAGCCTTTGTAATTTCTCCTCAAAGATAATCGGTAAGGTGTTATCGAATTGGATTTCCGTCTTGTTGATTAAGCTTATTTGCGAGTTGCTATAGTGACAAAGTTGCTACAGTAAGTCTGTTTTTTTGTATTTGTTTTTATTATAATTTTTGTTTTGTTTAAGGGGTTTATTGTGTCTTTTGACCCTAGGCACAAAGGTTACATTAGGGTT
>JAWZTD010029246.1:0-13275 GCA_035221335.1 Echites panduratus
AGGGAGAGTTGGAAGGAGGTGGCAAACTTCATCCCATACAAAATGGTAGGACCTAAGCTTTCGGTTTGGTTTGGTTTAGAGGTAAGATATATATATATAATAGTAATATATTTTAATTTTGATGAATTTATAATTATTAATGATATAATGAAGATGTGTGTATAAACTTAATCAAAGTACCGTTTAAAAAAAAAAAAAGCTACTATTGTAAATTTTTTGTTTGTTATCTTACTATATAAATTTAAAACCCAGAACTACACCTGCAAATAAACACTGAAGAGTGTCGTTTCGGTAACAGGAAATATTTTCTTTTCTCTTGATGGATCATTACAAGCTACTTCATAATCTTGGTTGTATCTATATTTAACTAGAAATCTAATTGGAAAAACGTAAAACGGCAATGTATTACCTGCCACATCTTTAAATTAATATTTTATGATTGATTTTTGGTAGTATCCAAAATTTTCTCTTTTTTTTTTCCAAAAAGCATTTTGTAAGGTATTGAAAATAATATTTTAATTTAATATTGTACATTCAATTAATTAAATTTTCATTATTTCATATAATTAAAAAGTTCATTTAATTTTGTTAAGTGAATCACGGTTAAATTACATTTCATCATGATTTATTATTGATATTTAAAAATAATTCATACCTTTTATGTTGTTATTTTTCAAATGTTCTTTAATAATATTTGATAATTATCATTCTGACTCAAATCATGAGTTGAATGGATTTTTATTCTTATGAATTAAATCTCTCGTGAATCCTTTTTAAATTAAACCTAATAGCACCTCAAGGTGTGGTTGAGTGGTTTGGAGATACAGCCTGCATACTGTAGGTCATGGGTTCGACTCACTTTTACTTTAAATTCTAACCTTGATAAATTTACAACTACTAGCGATATAGTCGAAATGTGTGCATGAGCCTAATCAGGACATTACTTGTAAATAAAAAAAAAATTAAACCTAATATTATCATTGTATTTGTAGTAAATAAATAAATAAGAATATTTTTTTTTTCTTCTAAAAACTCATTAATTTTAATTTATTTTCTTTAGAAGATAATTAAAACTTGTAGTTTACCAAAATATTTAAATTCAAAATTTGATTAAATTTAGTTAAGTAAATCTCTCTTTATTAATATGCATTACTTTTTATAATATTTTGGAAAGGAAAATTGGGTTCTTTGGTCTTTCAAGTATTTATAAATTGCTATTTTTGTTCATAGACTTTTATTCCGGAGTTTTTGATAATTTAATTATTTTTCTTTGGTGCAATCGGTCCTTCAAAATAAAAGTTTATGGACAAAAATAGCAATTTATAAATACTTGACTGACCAAAGATGTATATTCCATTTTGAAAATAATATTGTTGAAGGCTTTTAGTCATTTGGTCTCATATATTTGCGTCAAATTATAGTACGATTCCACAAGTTTGTTTCAACTCGTTATAGTCCCTCAACATCCTATGGGAAATCCATTTTGGTCCCAACTATCAGTTTTTGGGAAAATTTTAGTCGTAATCGGTCATGCTAGGGGCACAAATTAATTTTTTTAGGTCTCAATTGCCAATCCCATCATTGCTTATTCAAAGTCCAACCAACCTTAAGGGTTGTGAATAAATTTGGATTGTCTATTTAATTTATTTGGATTTATTAATCCAAATATATATAAAATTCTTGTCAGAAAATAGTAGTTGGGATAAAAACGACTGCTCATAATAGGTTGAGGGACTATAATGGCTGAAGAAAAAAAACTTGTGAGATCATATTATAGTTTTCCCAAACATGTGGAACCAAATAGACTGAAAACCCTATTGTTAATTTAATGGATATTCAATTAATTAAACTGACATTAGTTCAATTCCATTTTTTTTTTTAATTTCCAAGCGGTATTTGGGCCAGGTTTACTCACGTATCTCGACTATTATGTTTAAAGTTGGATCACTCTGTAAAGATCCAAACCCATGTAAATAGACTCACCAAGGTTAGAGTTTGCATAAAGATCAAATCACTGAGGAGGCAAGTCGAACCCATGACCAGCGTTTTGCAGGCATTACCTCCTGACCACTAGGCCACACCCTTGGATGTAACAATGGCAATAGAGTGAGTTGGGCCTAACGGGTTGGTGGCTCATGCTTGGTCGGTGTGCCGCGCTTAGAGTGTAAACGGGTTGGATAGAAAATCATGGGAAGTCGAGCTTTTTTTTTTTTTTTTAAGTGTTCCTTCACTTGAAATTACCTTTTTAAAAGTTTAAATTTAATATATTTCGAAATTGAAGTAAACTTGACTTTAAGTTTAGTATGATATTTGTTGGAGTAAAATCTTAAATGAAAATAAATTAATTAAAAATTTACTATAATTAGAAGTTTGGAAATTTTGGAAGTTTAATGACTTTAGAATTAGAAGTTTAAAAATGTATAAATCTTGAATTTAAGACTTTAGAAATTTTTTTGGAGTAACTTGAATTTTTTCAAAACTTAACTAACTTGAGTTCAATATTTTTCAAAACTTAATAAATTTTTCTTGGAATAAAATTTTAAATCAAAGTAAAATTAATTAAAAATCTATTAGAATTAGATGTTTGAAAATTGGAAAAAGCCATATGAAGATGATGGAGGGTTTGGCATTGACCCCTACAGGGTTTATTAATAAAAAATTAATTACAAAGGAGGAAACTTATTATCCCTTTGTGAAAAATTACAATAAAAAATACAATTATGAAGGATAAGTGTTTTTGAAAAATTACAAATATATATAATTACAATTCCCTATTATTCTTCTATGAAGTTACTTCTCTATAAAAATCTCAATCATCAAAATCAATTGGAGGAGTCACATCTTGTAACCTTTTTTATTTGATTTGATCCAATTGAAAAAACACATGAGAGTTTATAAAGTGTCGGGTGCTATGACACTTTTAAATTCATATAGTCTTCGCCTACTTTCCCTAAAAGCACTTTCCAATATCAAGTCAAAATAAATGGAGTCAAAACATCCCTTGCCAATTTTGAAAAAGCTAGATAAGTGGATTGATTCAATTTGCACCAACCAAAAATGTCAAATTCGGAGTTTTCGCAATTAATTGTCACTTGAGTCGTAATGTTGTAAATTGTCAACTCACTTAAATTGCCACTTGAGGAAGATAATGACGATTATGAACCTCCCGTCTTAAATTTCTTGTTGAGATTCATGATTGTCTATCAATGGTTGAACTTTTTCCATCGAGATGCTCTGCTTGATCTTAGTGGCTCCATGGCTGTATATAAAGTTGACGATTGATCTCGGTAAGATGAAATAGAACATTCAAGTGGGAACTCAAGTAAACCTTGATTTGCACTACATAGATTTGCCATGATATCTCTCCAGGAATGTTGAGATACAAGCCGTACAAGTAGTTGATGCTTGTCCCAAAACCTGAAATCTTTAAGTGTAGGTCCATACAAAAGGCAATACAATACAATAATGGAATATCTTTATAATATTTCAAAAAAAAATTTATGACTTCTACCATTGGACTATGATCACTATAGTCCTTACATTCACTAAAAGCATGACATACTTGAATTAAAGTTATAATCATATGAAGGGTGGTTATTGTGTAGCTTTATTAAAATATTTCAAAAAAGAAGAGACAACAGTGCCACTATAAAAAATTGAGCTAGTTCAAGAAGGAGAAAATCTAGCACTATTGCAAAATTGAATTAATTGGTTTTTATAATTAAGAACACTTTTTATAATATCATGGGTGGAGTTCCATCTAGTGTTAACATCTAATCTAAATTTTTTGTAACTTAAACCTTAATCAAAACAAAGATATTTAAATTGTTATGTTCTAACGAAAGAAGTCTTAATAAACCAAACTATTGAATAATAGAAACTACTTCATCTACAACTTCGAAGCCAGTTTTAAGATCATTTTTCATAGTTTAAAAACATTTAATAGAATCACTTTTAAGTGTGGATCTAGGGATTCTACTTGGTGCCGGTTATAGTGACCTAGTTACCATTCTATTAAAACTGTTGGTTTTCACTATGCTAAAAGGAAGATTTTGTTCAATTGTCCACCTAGAAATTTCTTCTCATTGCAATTTTTTGATGAAACCAAAAGTTGCCACTTAATTTTCCTCCGTTACACTAATTTATTGTTATTTATGTAAATATTCATTAAAATCGTGATATTCATTTTTCAAATGTCAGGTCAAGGTTCCAGTCTCACTCCCAATTTTATGAGTATATGTCTTCCCACAAACTGGACAAGTTGCTTTTTCGCCCTCTTTTTAAAATAATTTCCATACTAGTGATTTTTTTTCCTTTAGTTCTACATGTGCTAGATGAAGATGCTTCCTGTCATCCTACATGACTAGCGGTTGTCGTTATTTCTTAGACTTCATCCAGATTAATATCAATCACCAAAAGTCTTTATATTATCGGGTTCCAGAAAATCGATTTTACCATCATACTTATAATACTTGGTAAATTCTTCATCAATATTAATGTGGTGAGAGGATGAACGAGATATATCCAGTTTTTAAAATAAACTAGATAATGAGAAAATTAAACTAAATAAATGAGTATGCAATCAAGTAACAAATAAAAAGTAATTCAAATAAATAAAAGCAATCAAGAAAGAAATAAAATGAAATTCAATAAAAATTGAATAAAAAATTAAGTAGGTAACAAATAAAATCAACCAATTAACAAAACCACCAAATTAGAAAATATATAAAGAAAAACCAACTTGAAATTTGGAAGAATTAGTTAAAAATTATGGAAAATTAAAACTCCAAATTTCTTTACCAACTTCTAAATCCAAGTTCTTTTCGTCAAAAATTAAATTTACCCATCAAGAGATCAAGAGAGAAGTGAGATTAGAGAGACGTAAAATAGGAGAATGAGAGTAGAGATTAGAAAATTTTTTTGTGATTTTTGAGGGCGTGGGGGGTATTTATAGGTTTTTTTTTTTTTTTTGAGAAATGAGCATTGATGGTTATGTATATTTTTTTTTCAAATTACAACGGCTAGAAAATGGAATTCCACTCTCATTTGACCATTTAGCTCAGAGGGCAAGGTCGGGCTGGTTTAGGGTTAGTTCAGTTCATGGGTTAGCTCTGTTAGTGAGCTAAAATGGGACACGAGTTAAGTTGGTGTGAAAAGTTGTGTACCGTACACGTTATGCCGGACTAGGTATTATTCATAGTGGGTTGATGGCGAGCAAAGTAATGCGGGCGAGGCATTTCTTCTTGGGTGCATTTCATCTTTTTTATGCCATTATATTTTATTTTTAATTCTATTTTCTAATATATTTTGAGATAATTCAAAACTAAATCAAGTATAATCTATAAAAGCTGAGGCATGTTCCAGAAAAATAACAACTCAGCTCAGCAAACTCCTTCAAATTGGCTTTTTAAGTAATTTGTAAGTCTTTCATTCAAAGACTCTTTACTTCCCTATAAAACTGTTTATTTTTCTTCAATTTTTGCTCATACCAAAATTGTATTTTTTTTTTAACAGATTTAGTTTTCCTACAAAACTCTTCATTTTTCTTTTAATAAATAATTTTCTTGACTCCTCACTTTCCTTTCTCTTCATCAATAGAACCAACCCATTCTCTTTATTCGTGATAGACATAATGCATATAAAAACTAAGTCCTCCATATCTATTTTTCAATTCACTTTTCTTTTTCATAATAAGCTTAATGTTGTTTTACAATGTTTGGATAACACAAATTCCAGATTCGAGGGCTCAATTCATCACTTGGAGGTAGATTCCATTCAACCGTTGATGAATTCCTTTACAAATCTCCGCAAGATTTAAATTCCTTTTATATTATTTTCTATTTATGTGATTTTGAAATGCCTATAATAGTGTATTATTTATTAAATCCATTACATGTAAATTGTTTTCATTAAGTTTTTTTTTTAAAAAAAATAGTAAAGGAAAGAGGTTTAAATTCCATTTCATTAGTTGTTGAGATATGAGCTTTAAGAGTGTGATTAGTTGTTGCATTATCCATAAGATTTGTATATCTTAAATCATTCTATATCTAATTGTTTTGTACTTATGGAAAGTTGTTATATGGCCAGAATTTTTGAAAATTATTTTGTTAAACAGCAAATAAATATAAATTTTTTTGAATACTTCTTTGAATGATTCCAAAATATTTGAAATTCGATTTCTCAAGAGTTATTTCAGAAAAGTAATTAATGTGGAGCAATAATATGACATTGTTGATCTATAAAAACCTTTCAACAAAAAATAATAATAGAATGACTTTTCATTAAAATTCCATTAAAATTTAATTTCATGTTTTTTTTATGCTAATGCATTTTATTTTATTATATATTGCAAGATAGTTCAAAACTAATTCATTAAAAAGACTCTCCATATATATATATATAAATATATATATATATTTTAAAATCTCTTCAATCTTCATATTCCATCTAAATGGCATAACAACAGCTCGATGTGACCAAAAATGATTAATAGTGGATGTACCAAATAATAAAATGAAATATATAAAAATATAATAAAAGATAATATATAATTAACTCAACATGACACCCGGCCTAAATTAATATCTTATTTTTCTTAAAATTTAAAATTTTTGAAAAGTCAAAAAATCATACTTTTTATTTTGTATTATTTAAAAGTATTTTTTTTAAAAAAAAGAACTCTTTTATTTATATAAATTTAAAAAATTAATATTAATAATTTTGTTTAATGAATATTCAATGGATTAAATTCATTACTTCATATAATTTTTAATATATTTAATTATGACATCCAGGAGTGTGATTTAGTGGTGAACTAATAGTATAATATTTTTTTATAAAGAAAACTTCCTTAATCTGTTATATATTTTTACAAGTGTTTTTTTTTGTAGTAGTTCACGTTAGAAAAATTTAATACTTAGAAAACAAATGAAAAAAAATACTTCTGGGAAAATTTTCTTCAGAAGATAATAAATAGTTTTTTTTCTTCTTCTGGGTGTGGATTTATTTTCTCATAACCTTTTGTTTATTATATTTCTCACAATCCATTGAACCTTTCTTTATTTTTTCTTTTATTATTTAATGTCAACCAATATTATATTGTATACATATTCAGATAAAATTAAAAATTCATTAATTTTTTCTTAACAAATAAGATTTATAATTAATAATATAATTTTTTTTTGAAATTTTACACTTGGTAGATTCTTATTTGTGTCACATGTCACTCAGTGAGACTATAACTATCTTCTATTATATATACAGTAAGATGTAAATAGATAGATATGTATATTTTTACTATGGAAATAATATTTTTAATACAAAAAAATTAAATATTTAATTAAAAAACACTTTTGAAAGTCCTACTAGACTTTTAATTATCTTTATTTTGATGATAACAAACTATAATATGGTTTAAAGATGGATCTATTGCAAGTTGTATAAAATGCATCAAATAATTCTTCAATAAGTGGAAAAATTGAAATTTATCATGAAAGAAGTCTTCCAAAGTTCAAGATAAGGAAGCGAAGACTTCAACATTGAAGAATTAGAATAGAAAGCGTGGATAGGTAATTAGTTTATACTCTTAGTACAAGTCTTCCTCTCTGATTCTTTAAATATTTTTCAAAAGTTAAATCTTTCAAAATCTCATAATTTTATAAAAGAATTCTTCTAAAAATTATGTACTTAAATTACTTTTGAAAGGTTTTATTCAAATAAATCATTAGATGTTCAAGTACAAGTGTTTTCGGAATAAAAATATTTTTGGATCATCAACTTTAGTAAGCTCAGGAATGGACTGTCCAAATCATTTGATTTATGATCCAAAACATTTCCAGAAAGCTTCTGGACGACTTTTGGATTCAACTTCTCCAGAAAGGGACCGTCCAATGTAACTGCGAAACATTGTCCAATTGGTCAAAAAAAACTAGTCGTTAGACACATTATTTCCCTTTTTTTAAAATTTTCTTTTTCACTAGTTTTCAGACTACTTCTTGGAACCAAAGAGTTTACAAATCCCTATTCACTTGAAAGAATAGTTGTGCTGTAAAGATTTCAACTTCCTTTACATATTGATTCAATCTCAAAGTTTAAAACCCTCTACCTCTTGAATCAAGAATTATCCAAGAAGGTGCTCGATAGAATTCATTGTAATATTTCACTCCAAAAGGAAGTGTTTCTATAACCTATTTCCACATATCTTGTATTTGTATTTTGCTAGGTTTTCTTTGTCATACAAAACCCTTGGAAGGGGTTATCCTAGTTTGATTTATTATTGTTTGGCTGTCTAGGCTGTCTCTGTGACACAAAAACCTTGGAAAGGGTGATCTTAGTTTGATTTGAGTTGCTCTAGGTTGTCTTTGTGACACAAAATCCTTTGAAGAGATTATCGTAGTTTGTAATTAATTGTATAACTTGGGTTTGTTGCCCTTGGTTTGTATTCATGATAGAAATGAATGGATTTCGGAAAAGCCTAAGGTACAAAACCTTAGGTAATGGATATAGATTTACGAGGGTGAGTATAATCACTATAAATTGTTGTGTTCTTGGTTTATATATTTTCTTTATTGCTTTCTCGTGTTGGCATTTATTGTGTGCCATTTATTGATTATCAGGTGTTTGATATTTTGTCTAAATCAATATAGTTTCAAATTTACAAAACAAGATTCAAAATATGATTTGAAAAAGTTTCTTAAAACCTAATTCACCCTCATTAAGTTTTTTAATTGGTATCAGAGAAAGTCCTTTTATTTTTATAGATTACACTCCTTGAAGGTAAATATCTAATGGCCACTTTAAATAATTTATCTTTTGCTGAAGGTTCTTCTATTCATAGACCTCATATTTTTTATGTTACTAATTATTATTGTTGGAGGAATTGCATTCTTGTTTATGTTATCCCTATAAATTATAGATTGTGGAATATTATCTTCAATGGTCCTATTGTTCTTACAAAAAAATTAAATATTTAATTAAGAAACAATTTTATTTATTATATTAATATTTATAAGTATTAGTGTGATAAGTAACGCATTAGTAAGTATTACTTCATCTGTCATTATTGATAAGTCACTATAGCCGTCATTAAGGTAATATATTTTTTTCCCTAAATTGTCCTTATTTATTATTTTAATCAAACTAAAGACATTGATTAGGGAAAAGAAAAAGACAAAAGTAATATAATAAAAAAATCAGTAAAATACTTAATAAACTAACAATAATAACTTATATTTAATGACAGAAAAAGCGATCACTTCAAATAAATTACAAATAGTGATAAAGAGTGTATTATTTTATTCTATATTTAATTAATAAATCTATAAAATACCACTTTTGATGAATATAATATTATTTTCTTTTGTTTTCTAATTCATTAGTTTATCAAGTACTTATGTCAATTAATATTATATAAATATTCAAACAAAATTAACAAATCATTAAATTTCTAAAAATGATATTTAACCTCTGTCCTCGAGTTAATGCATGTCATGCAGTAAAATTTTAACCAACTCTTTTAATATATAGATATGGATAGATGTGTAAATTATATTATTAAATTTTTTTTCTAAGTAGACCATGATGATTTTAGAACTGCACATGTCGTCGCAGCGAAAAAATTAGTTATTTACGGTTCAATAGTTTAATCGTAATTGAACCATAATTAGATCGGTTAATTTAATAATAAATTAATTTTTATTTTATAGGATAAAATATAACAAAATAATATAATTTATTCTCAAATTAACAATATATATCCATAAAATAAATTAAAAGAATATGAAATGATGTAAGATTAGTTTATTAACTAACAAAAAAAAAATCTATAAACGTATAAAGAATTCATTTTATAAACATAAACCTTCCAATTTTCAAGTCTCATCTTAACTTTCAAGTCTCAACTTTCATTAAAATCAAGAATCTTAAAAAGATATAAAATCATAGAACTCACAAGCTAAAATCCAAATTTCAAACATCATAAACTTAAAAAATATTACAAATAGCAGGTTCTCGAATCTCTTTTCTTCCTTCTAGATTTGGCAATTATTACAACATTACAACTATAGGATCTTCATCAACCAAAACAAGTAATTAACAACTAAATGAAGTGAGCACAGAAGACTGTAAATGCAACGGAGCTCAGCATATAATCTAAACACATTTACTGATTCAAACCTCACAAATAAGAACCCTTTTTAAAACTAATACAAGAAGAGGGAAAACTTCTTCTTGTGCCATCGTAGACCATTCACACACACTGTGAACACAAAAAAAAAAAAATAATAAACAAACCTGGCACTGGCAGCAAGACAGAGAGGGAGTGTCAAGACTGAGAGCATAGGACTGAGAGAGGGAGTGTGAGTGTGTTGGTGAGGAGGAGCGGCGTGAGGGTGAGAGTCGAGAGGAAGGGAGGAAAATTGATTTGAGGAGGGTTTGGATTTGGATTTTGGAGTGGAAAGATTGAATTTAGGGGAAAGAAAACATTTATTTAATTTTCAATTAGTCATTTAGTTTTTAATGTCATTCAATTTGACCAAGAAAATTTTTTGACTAAAAATCGCTTGATCTAATATTGAACTGATCGGTTCATCAGTTCACCAGTTGAATCGATCGATCAGAAATGATTTTCACTATATAGAGAGGTTTAAATCCCTACGGTTTATACATGTGGACCGAATAGACCAGTAGACTGGTTCCAGGTCTAGCCAATCTAGATCAATCCACAAAACCTTGGTAGACCATCTAATTTAACTCACTGATCAAATCCTTAATTATACATATAGACATATATATATATATATATATAATACTACCGCTGTTCCATAAAGATAATCCACGTTTCCTTTTTCTTTTGTCTCAAATTATAATCCGCATTCTTTTTTGAGGAGGGATAGTTATGGGTTAAAAGACTAAATTACCATAATTAATTATCTCTTAGTATCTACTACTTTCAATTCCAATAAATTGAATACATGATATAAAAGTAAAATTACAATTTTAATTAATTACATTAAAGACACAAACTAATATTTTTAAGATATGTGAAAAAAACAGCATGAACTATCTTTATGAGACGGACGGAGTTAATGTATAATTTTTTCCATTTTTCTCCATGTCTTATGTACTCTGGTTCGCATTTGCCTTACGCAATCTCAAGTCCTGCAATTTCTATAACAGTCCTTTCTACGGATCTTTTTTCTTCTTTCCTTTCCTTGAATTTCTAAATATGACATCGGCAAGCGGTCGAAAAAGCAGCAAATGGGGAATAGCAATTTGTAAGAAAAAAAAAAAGGACTAAAATTTGGGTGACCGTTGACTTCAAGGATATTAATTTGAAATAGATAGTAAATTGTAAAAATCGGTGGTCTTCATGTCATGTTTTAAAAATTGTGATACATATCATTTAATTTAATCATAAAAAAAAGAATTTTATCCATTTAAGGATAATCAATTGTACCTTTACGACATATAATTCTTTTTAAAGATTCAACAGATTATATTATCATATTATGACTCACTCTGAATGTCAAAAAAGGTCCTTAGCTGCGTAAAAGTAAATTGTGAAAAGTAATACTCTCTTCGTCTTTTTTTTTTCATGAATATTTTCCCCTTTCTTTCTAATATTGTCTTTATTTTTTTCTTTTCATAAAATGTTTTTATCCTTATTCTTCTCCAATTAGAACATTCATTGAAAAATAAAGTTACTTTATAACAAATTACAAGGTCGGAAAATGACTTTATGGTGAGAAAATTGCTTTCTATTTTTCATTGATACTTCATGATATTTATACAAGAATAAAACATTTAAAATGGGTAACTACTTATGTCTCTCCTAAAATCCCTAAGAATAAGATACATGGTTGATCTAATGACTAACCTTCCTAAAGAACTATATTTACTTCCTAAAAATACAAGATTGCAAAATCAATTACAATATCATAATATCAATCATAATATTATTCACAATACCCCCTCAAATTGGTGCATGAAGATCTCAAATGCCCAATTTGGAAAGTCGATAATCATATTGACTTTTGCCTAATGCCTTTGTGAAGATGTCCGCAAGTTGGTCACGAGTTGAAACAAACATGTGTTAAATAGTGCTAGCGCTAGAAATTATCTAGTCACGAACAAAATGACAATCAATTGCAATGTGCTTTATCCGCTCATAAAATAAAAGATTCTGAGATATTTGCAAGTCAACATGATCACTATCACGATAGAGAGACATAGGATGTGAATAGTTACCCCAAGACAACACAAGATGGCTTTTAGCCATTTCAACTCACAAGTAGTCATCGCCATGGAGCGATATTTGGCTTCTGTGAATTAGCCATACATAGTATGCTGCTATTTTATCTTCCAATACATTGGCGAACCTCCAAGAAACACCAACCACCCAATAAGAGAGCAAAGAGTCGAGGGACACTTGGCCCAATCTGCATCGCACCATCCATGTAAATGCAAGTCACACTTACTACTAAATTGTATCCCTTGACTTGGATTACCTTTGAGATACTGAACCACCAGCAAAGCAGCTTCCCAATGTTCTTGCAAAGATTGTTGCATAAATTGAGACAAAACATGTACACTATAATTGATTTCAGGTCAGGTAAAGCACAAATAAGCAAGCCTACCTACCAAGCATCGGTAAGGCTCCGGATCATTAAGCTCCTTGCTTGTTGACAAGGCAAGCTGATGATTTTGTTCCATTGGCACCATAATTGATTTTGCCCCCTAGAGACCAACCTCGGAAATGATGTCCAGTGCATATTTGTATTGGCAAAGCATTAACCCATCAGGTCCAAGAGCCACTTCCACCCTCAAAAAATACTTCAGAATACATAATTCCTTCATGTGAAAACAATCACCAAGATAGTTTTTCACATTCTGTATATCAACAAGTCAATTTTGAGAAATAATAAAATCATAGACATAAACAAGAAAACTGAGTTGTGCACCATCTTTCTGTAAAGTGAACACGGAGTAATCAAATATGATTGCTGGAAACCATAATTCATCAAAGCAGTGGACAACTTTCTATGCAGCACATAGAAATTATCACAATTCACATAATGTATTATAGGATAAGGTGTACCTAAGGAATGTCATGGAACGGGTGGTAAAGGTGTGGATGGGCTCATTTTCCGAATGGTGTGAGTAAGATAATCACAAAGTCGAATTGAAACTTGCATTGACCCTTTCCCAACACTTCTTCCTGGTTTTCTTGCTAACTCTTGTGTGTAGGTAATTCGACAGTAAATTCACCCTGTGGTT